>OMKL01102690.1:0-11215 GCA_900302295.1 Parasudis fraserbrunneri | reverse complement strand
TGTGTGTGTGTGTGTGTGTGTGTGTGTGTGTGTGGCGGGGGGGGGTTTGTTGTGAGCAAAGCTGCTGGCCTCGATAACCTGGCTGACGCCTGCCCACACTGACCTGTCGCTCTCCCTGACCTCAACCACAACTCCAGGTGTCACACTATAGAACCAGAAGGACACTCAAAGAGATGCAACACCCACGCTACAGTACACATCGACCTGTGAACACGCTCTCCAGCCAAAATAGTATTGTGTCGTCCGACAAGACCTTGTATCAACTTCGCTCACGTTGCGTCCCTACCTAGTGTCCCTACCTAGTATCCCTACCTAGTGTCCCTAAGTTGGAAATCTTGTCGGTCACCACCGTGGTCCTTAGTACAATATACACCAATTGCAAAAACTTTGATCTAAATCAATCTTACTTGTCAATCTATAGTGCAGGTCCTCAGCTGACTGTTTGTATATTATTTGAGTCAAATCAGATAAGAAATGAATAAGTTATTGCGGTAACAGACAGCCATAATCGTATACCCCCTCAGCCCCTAGCGACAAAACTAGGTGAGTGAACAACCATATACAGCATCGTCAAAAGCTCATCTTCTCTGTATTTTTGCCTTTTCGTTGGTCCCTTTTTCTTTGTCCTCCCTGTACTAATTTCCTTCCCCTCTTGTGCTGCGGCCCAACCAATGCGAGTGACTCATAGCTTTCATGTTAAGCTGTGGAGGGCGCCTCCTGGAGCTTAGTCAAACAGTTCAAATAGCCTGACCTTTCTGGTGGTCTCTACACAATGCCCAATGAAAGCACACAAGAAGAGGGACCTCTTTCTCCTCTGTCTCCCTCCTTAGGGGATAGTTAGATATGTAATACGTCCCATGCATTGTTAAATTAATCCAGCGCAGGAGTTCCCAAACTTATTCATGTCATGGAGGACCCCAGAATAGAAATGCATTAGGCCTTGGACCCAGTGACCCCATCGGAGAAGATTTGTGTTATTAGATATGATTTAATATGGAATTGCATAATGACTGCAGCCAGACTGTATTGGGAGTTTCCTAGTGAAATGATCCTATTACTCATGTTAGTGGGGATCCCCTGGGGGGCCACAGACCCCAAACCACTGATCTAATGTATACTGCATCATCCCTAAAACCTTGTAGGAACACTTCAAGATTCAAGATTCAAGATGTTTATTGTCACTCCAGTTACACAGGTACAAATGTGTGAAGGGGGGGGGGGGGGCTCCATTAGGGTAAAGTAATATAAAGGACAAAATATAAGGTGCAATAAAATACATAAGATATGTGTATTTCGAAAGTGTACATTTAAGGCAGGTATATTTACAGGTAAGTGACTATTGCAGAGTGGTTGGATTGCACTTTGTGTGTGTGTGTGTGTGTGTGTGTGTGTGTGTTATTTATTTAGTAGTCTTATAGCCTGGGGGGAAAAGCTCTTTTCACTTCATGAGGAGAAAAATGCATTCTGTGCTCTACACTACAGGGAGGTATATGATGCCAAGCGAACGTGCTTAAAGGGATAGTGCTGATTTTAGCCCTATTTGCTACTTACCAATGATTTAGGCTGACTTGAGGCTGCCAACTTCACACCTGGACAGGGACTATACATGAAAACTAGCCTCTAGGCTAATTCTGGTATATTTACAGTAGTGTTTAATTAATATGTACTGTCCCTGAGAAATAAATTGAATAAATAGTACAAATGTTGTTGATTGGAGTCCTTTCTCAGCACAATCCATGCTGATTTATTATCACAATTCATGCCATACTAGCTCTGGCTAGTTAGCAAGAAGTCAATGGGGTCAAGCTCCTGTCTGTACAAGATGACTGAAGACAACTGAAATCTACTTTGTGTGCACTGTGGAGTAGATTTCAGTTGTCCTCAGTCAGCTTGCACAAACAAGAGCTTGACCCCATTGACTTTGCATTGGTTTGTAGTTAACTAGCTGATGCAAGTATGAGGAACAGCGTGGATTGTGCTGAGAAAGGACTCTACCAATCAACAACATCACTGGTAAGTTTACCAAATAGGGCTGGGGTTGAACTATCCCTTTAAGTACCAGAGGCAAGAAGACGTGTCTATCTGTGAGTACAGATTTGCTGCACTGTGAAGTGTCCCTCTGTGGAACTAGGGTGAACTCAATCACATGAATTTCTCACTTACTTCCAAATTCTGACTTCTCTGAGATCGGCTGTTGCCATGGTAACATTTGACAATGACATTTCCGAGGGATTGGGAAGGAGGAGCGGAGAGTAGGACCTGTTTAAGCAAATGGGGCAAAACTGGATTAGAACTTGCAGGTAAATATTGCTAAATGTTAAAAATGTAGGTCTGTCAGATGAAGGACCAGTAAGTTCTGTCCGCTTTTGGATATTAAACCTAAGCTCCTCATCGGGCATACAAGAAAAACAAAAAACAATGCAGTTATTTTGGATTCCGGCAGGTTAGATAGCTCTAACACTCACACATCCTTGCTTTTATGTTTTAACTGACTGGAGTGACAGGTTGGCCTAGAAGCAGAGAAACTGACCAATAGCTAAAAAGGTTGCTGGTTCAATACCTGGCACTGACAGGCGGATGTAGGCTATTCCAGCATTGAGGCGATAATTGGAGGGCACTAAAGTGGCCTTGAGCAAGGCACCAAACTGCAAACTGCTTCAGGGGCAATGCACATGTGGAAAGACAAATTCCATGCCTTGAGTAAAATAGTCATTTGCAATCTTCGCGCATCCAACCATCAGTAAGGAAAGGGGGTGTACAATATTTTTAGAATTACATTATAAACCCAATTAGGCTATACATTATGAAGAGACACAACATCCATAATACATTTTCCTTGAATTAAAAATTCCAATTAACGTTTTTCAGTGATCGGCCTCTGTCCTGTTTTCTTGACAGTAATCATTTAATCGCACCAATGCCACGTGGTGGTCTAAATGCAACACAAAGCAACATTGACTAAAGTTCATAACTTTATCACACATTTAAACAAACTTTGCGGCTTTCTGATGTTGCCATGCTTTCCATGCAGTTGACAAGGACTGTCACTGGGGGCGCTCACATTACACAAAAGTCTTCCATCGACTCAAAAGTCAGTGCTCGAAAGCATACAAATCCCGTGAGAACATAATGGTGAGTACGAGTAGCCATTTTTGCAGCTTTAATTAATTTACCGGCAATTAGTCAATTAACGGGGCGGGGAAGAATCTCCACCCTATAAGCCGACTTCCCAACATGTTTCTGTGCTAAAGTAAACATGCTTGGTATTTCTGCTGCCTAAGTAAAATAGACTACATTTCCCGTCCGTCTTCCGAAACATCAATTTTCCTTTTCAATGCAGTTTCTCCTTCTCGTGCATCTGGCTTAGCTGTACATAGCGCGCGACTGCGCAACAGCAACCTGGCTGATTAAAAAAATCAGGATATTTTACGGGTGCCATGCACTAGTTTTTAACTGAACACGTTGGATAAAGGTTGTAACCAGCGCTAATTTTTTTTTTTTTGTAGCAAAAACTGCCCTCTTTCTCTGCGTCTATTTCTATTATAAGCATTATGCAGCGTTTTTTCTTTGAGAGAGATCTCTAGGCTTTTGGCTGTCCAGTACGAGTCGACAACTACGGATAAGTTGGATAGAACAGTGAAAAAAATCACCAAATAAAGGAAGTAATTTTGGCTGTGAACCAAAATTTATCAACTCGACACTACAGCTAGGCTACTCTAGTTGCGTGAGATTACCATCAACTCCCATGTGGGGCTAGTTGGCGAGACAAGCGTTAGTGCCAACGCCTTTTCCCTTCCCCGTCTCTGGCTGGGGAACTTAACGCATCGAGCAAAGCGATTTATTTCGTCAACTTAATGAGCAGTTCTGCTGAAACGAGAAGTGACAGCAGTTATTAAAAATGGGTTGCACGATAAGCGCCGAGGACAAAGCTGCTGTGGAGAGGAGTAAAATGATTGATAAAAACCTACGAGAAGATGGAGAGAAAGCATCCAGAGAAGTGAAACTGCTTTTACTTGGTAAGAACATAAGCATTATGTGAATTTCTAAAACGGCATAATTAGCAATGTATCAACTTGTTTATTGTCAAATGTATGACAAGTTTTGCTGTGACCAGTTAGCTGGCTTTTGGGGACCTGCAAAGTATCTAGAGCCCATTTGAAGAGATAAAACTCCAATTAATGTAATTTACATACTGTGTATCACTGCTACTACACTCCTCACACTTACAACATCCCCTTCTTTTCCACGTATTTTTGGTTGTCGGCTCCTAAAGAACATAATTTCTCAACTAACTCAAGGACTACTTGTGGATGCAGGTAACCAGGGACTTTTTTTCTTTCTTTCTTTTTTTTTTTTTTTTTAAAGCTCCAATACATTTAGTAGGCTACAGTATAGCGTATCATCTATGGGGTAGTGGCCTTCTCACTTGCAAGTATGCATAAACAACCTTGTCATTACATAGAAACAATTTTATGCTGGTTCCAAAGGTTATTGTTTTATTATTATGATTATTATAATTTTTTTTTTTACAGGCATCAGAACATGCATATATGTCATGTCTGGCACATTCAAGAACCTGTCAATTTGAAAAAGAAAAAGAAAGTCCATACCCATATATTAACCCACCTGCATGGTTGGATGTGTATTAATTCTATGGCAGTGAAATAATGCATTGACCAGGTGTGTAAAGATGGCAGGCCTCTTGGTTGAAAAACCTGACCTGTGCTGATGGTTTACACTGAAAAGCAATAAAGCATACAAACGTCTATACATCCACAAGTTACCACTTGTGTTGGGTGTGGGTTGCACAGTGGTACAGGCTAGGAGGACCAAATTACAGCTATCCAGGAGACTGCCATTTTAATGCCCCGGTCTATTTGCAGGCACCTCTGTGTGATCTTTCCTGACATTACAAGTCATCAGATCAGCCACCTGCCAGAGGTGAACCAGTCTTTTATTCTACTTATTAGGTACCTGAAATTAATGTGAACTTCAGCACATCAGGAAGGAAACAAATCCTAATTTAATTGAAGATGTTTGGAAATCAAAATAAAACCCTCTTATGGCGTATTTAAACTAGATTTAGGCTACACAATGCTTAGTCTTTGCCACATGTAGTCTTTGCCACAACAACGGCATTACTGCAGAGACAATAGCAGTATTCTATATCATGCTAATAACATCTAGTCACCTGTAGTGCTGTGGGATTTTGAATTTTCTGTTACAACACAACAAAAAATGGAAACATTATTTCACTCACTATTTGTTCTCCTATAACAAACGTGCACAGTCTGGACACAATAATATAAACATCTGTGTCCCCCACAGTGAGGGGTGCTGCTGGCTGTGGTCAGGTGTAAAGTACATTGGTTTTAGTCCACCCATCCTTCAAATGTATTTCTTCTTTAATGGGAGCTGTGTCGTCCAGTATGACAATAGCCTATCCACAAGGCATACTGTCTCATGTAGTGGTTTAAAATGCATGAGCCTATATTGATTAGAGAGGAACATGGTATCATCTGGCTATCCCACTTATGAGTTCACTGAAGTATTGTGGGATACCAATGGCATGATGTCTTAGACGGCATCTCCGTCACCAACATGATAGTCTCATACTCAGACCTTTGTATTAACATCAAGAGTCTGATGGCAGGCTATTTAAAAGCAGTGTGGAGAAGGCGTTTCAGTCTCATGATATAGATTCCTGTGGCGAATTATGATGCAGGGGGCAGGGATTTTGCCTGCTCGCGTGTTCGGCATACGACGTGTAAATGGATGTACTGGAAACAACAAACCATGTGGGACATGACATAATCCAACTAATCTGACAAACTCAGAAATGCTTTTGGCTGTATGAGATGGCAATATGAGACTATCTCGTGGATGTCAGTATGAGAGTCATGAGTATGAGACTTATTGGCCCATGGCTACGTTTCATTAGTCCTTTAACATGCCCTTGCTGACTTCTCCTCGGCACTTCCCCTCAGGGAATCCCCGCTGCCATCTTAAGTCCCGTTCCATTACTATGAAAAACTCAAGTGAACTTTGTGAGATCGACCCTTCAAGGGCAGAGGGAGCGTGTCAACAGCAATGTACACTAAGAGGCACATTTTAGCCAGAATACATTGCGATTTTTTGTCGCTTTCTGTGTGAGAACCAGTGACTGAACAAACTATATACAAGTGTAAGTAAATCAACAATATCAGGATAATTATAATAATCCTAGACAAAAATCAACCTATCTGTGATATTTTCTGACTCATTACTCTGTGTAATTACTTCACCTTTACTCCCCTAAAGCTTTAGATTTTCCCATTGTCTGCCTAAGGTCAAGTGCATTCAATTTCAATCCCCTGCTCCCCCTCGTACCCTGCCCCTCTGCTCTGCAAGTGGCCACTCGGGTGAAGTGCAGTGCTACGTATTACCAAGGGCTGAGGGAAAGTCAGGGAGGGCATGGCAAACGGTTCGTGAGATGTTGCCTATGGCTATGGGAAAAAATGGCACCAATTCCATCCAACTTGTCATTTGTGACGTCACCCACCAGTTTTCTTTGGTTGAGTGGGGAGGACTGCTCTCATAGGGCTGGATGCTAAGTATAACTAACTCAGAAGATAAACAGTACTAAACCCTCCTTTAGTGATCTGTCTGTCTTTCATTCTGGCTGGCATAGGCAGCTGAAATCCCTTATGAATTTAGGAATTCAACTTTCCTCCATGATTGACAGCCAAGGCCTAATTACTAAAATAATAGTGTCCTCTACCCATAGGCTCTCATTGGCTTGTGGAACCAAAAGTCGACCAAGCCTGATATAACTTCTCAAACTTTTCCCATAGCCGGTGGGAATACATGGTAAATTGTCCAGTCCAGACACTAATGTTCTTTAAACCAATTTTTTGATGGAGCTTGAAATTGTAAATGCAATGCTGATGTGCTAGGTGGGAAATAAACTGTTAAAAATGGTCCTTGCATCTCCCTTTGGTCTGTTATCATAAAAACCCTTTCCCGTCGGTGATAATGGGGGTCTGTATTAAGTATGGCTGCCCCTGTAAATAATGTCATCAAAAATTGTCCCTCTATCCCACAGTGCAAAGCATATTTTACTGTTAGCAAGCATTAGTGCTAATTTCTGCTCCCAAACGTTAGACCTGCTATGTCAGCTACCAAATGTTACAGCTAACACTAGTTAGTGTTAATAAAATATGGTCTTTGATTAACTGAGTTAGCTGCAACATCTGGCAGCTGATATAGCAGATCTAACATTTGGGAGCAAATTTTTACTGTTAGCGCTAATGCCACCTAACGGTAAAAGGGGATTTGTTAGAGACTTTACATTGTGGGGTAGATTAGGAGGACTGAGTGACCTCATTAATTAGGGCAGCCATACTTAATGCAGTCCCCCACTCACTAACACGTTTCAACAACAAGTTTCACGGTCGGTCTGGGGAACATCAAGCATAAAAGATGATTAGAAAAAGGCGGCTACACAGTGGCCTGTTACCATACTACTAATCTTGCGTAGCGAGACCATACTACAAACCAATGAGAACGGAGCCTGGCACTGGTGCTCAGAAAACGAACTAGAGGTGCTGTTTCTGGAGGTGGGCATTTTTTAAACTCAGATTTCCATGGTCTCGTTAACCCAAGTTTTTCAACAAGATGTTCCCACAACGTACCATGAAGCTTGATGAAATGAAGGACTGGCTATGCAAGATTACCCATTCACTGTGACATTACAGGAAAGGGAGGCTAAGACCTCCCCCTTAGAGCCTTCAACCAAAGAGGTTAGATATCAGAAGAGGGAACTCAGGTGGGAAAATTAATAAGAGATGTTGAAAACTCAATGCCATGTCATTCACGTCAAACTGACATGTGCAATAGCAATCAACTGCTTAAATATCAGGAATGTCAATTCCAATAATGTAAATAAAATATTTTCTCAATTTGTTGTCAAACTAGACACATCATTAGCCTAGCTTACCCTCGTTGTCTGTAAATCTCCAAAAAAGGTGAAATACGTCATCAGTATGCATCCAAAATATGACAAAAATCCATTTAAAAAAAGATCCGCTGAATGACATTCCGAGTTTAAAATGTCAATACGTTTCTAAGACCCTAAACATGGCAAATCAAATAAGCCTCCTCTACTTTTACTGGTATAAGCGATTTTACATCTCTGTCCTTTCATTTCGAATAGTCCCAGGTCTGCTTATTTTCCCAGAGCTGGTGATGGAAGTTGCTAGGGAGAGTAATGTCTTGGTTCCTCCATGTCTCAGCTTCAACTTCCTGCGTACAAAATCTGTATGCTACGCCCAGAAGCTCTCACACACTACACAGTTTGCATCAAGAGCTAACAGTTTTAATGTACCATGTTGTTGAGTAGCCTATAGTTAGTATCTACATTTCTATGACCATGCAACACCTCTCTTCACAATAATGTCAACCATGTTGCTTTGCTATGCGGTAGTAGTGAACACTGAACACAATGTGAGCATCATTTTAGAATCTCCCATTAACACTCATTGGGTTCAGATATGGTAATTAAAACTAACATGGAGATGTTTGATGTTTGAACCATATTGTGAACAGTTATGTGAAGAGGCTTTTTATCATGGGATGACTGTGGTGCTTTGTCAGTTGTGATTGTCACGAACCTTGATCTGGAAAATATGGCTCGACAAAGCCAAGCCAGGAAATGCATTCTCTGCTATTACTGAACCATTAGAATCCTTGACTGCCATACAATTTTGGGGGGACTTTTTCACAGTGTTTACATAGATGTCACATCATTACATTGTTACTACACTTGTATAATAAGACCATCTGATGTTTTGCTTGGAAGATAACAAGCTATATTTAGCAGGTGAGTCCTCACAAATGATTGCTGTGAAACTTGAAATAGTTTTGACATAAATAAGTGTTGTGGTTGCTAACGGAATCATTCAGCTATGGTACGGATGGATCCCACAGCAGTGAACTCGTCAGTTAACTGATCTCAGAGGAATAATTGGAGGACGATAAGAAATGTATTACAACAGTACAATGCCGGCTACAATCTCATTGAATGGAAACTTTCATTTTTCGAAGTCTGACCACAGAGCAGAGGGAAAAGCAATTTTCCAGGCACTGCCCTCCTCTCTTGTCTGAGTTGGAACAAGAGAGTTCTAGGGAAAACAAGAGGATCTTGGCAGGCCCTCTTAATGCAAAACCACAATGCTGGAAGGCTGGAGCACCCGTCCAATGAAAATCCTTTCCCATTTGACCACGAATAGTGATTCACACAGAATCTCCATTCAGCATTCTTGTTAAATGAGGCTTGATTTGAAGTCTTGCTCTGTGACCGTACTTCTAGATGGCTTTGGATGACACTGAGAAGGGAGTCTGACATGCTTCTTAGTAGAGTTGGTTTTGTGAAATGGCAGAGGGCCATAGTTGATGCCCAGCCAAAAATACCATGAATGAGAGAATTGGTGAATGAGAAGGTTTAGAAGAGGGGTCATTCGTTACACTTTGTCCTCCCCCGCCTGCCCCAATCCTGGCATAAATCTCTCTTTGGCTGGTGATAACGGGTAAAGAATTTGATTTCTTGTCAGACACCAATCTGAACTTATTATTGCATTGGAAACCTGCTAAATATCTCAAGTCTGAAACACAGTGGCAATTATTGTGTGCTGTTTTCTTTGGGGGGGTTGGGGTGGCGGGGCAATATGAAGACAATGTAAGTTGTTGGATTGACACCACAGAAATTGAATAATGTAATAATTTATTGATTTTATCAACCAGACCTAACCAGAGAAATGTGAACAGGTCTAGTCAGTGTCTGATGTAGCTGACACAAGGGGTGTGGTGAGTTTCGTTAATGTAACTGACAGATATATTGTTGTGATATGAGGAATAATTTTAATTCGAGCAGTCGCATAGAAGTTCTCTCTGTTGTGTGCTCAACTAGTTGACCGTTTGAATTAGAGGCTGACCGATACTGGATGTTTGGGTCCGATACCAATGTTTGGGAGAAAATAATTCAGGTATTGATATATTGATATATTTTTAGCAAGGATCCCTCAAAGTTGGTTCTCAAAGAGTTGTGACAAAGATATGTACTGGAGGTGGGATATTTCACCGTTTAACAAACTTCATTAAAGTATAGGCCACATATAGGGCTGTTCGATATGACGATATATATCGTGGGACGATGGAAAAAAAATATATTGCTATTGTCGCAAAAAAGCCACAGAACTGCTTTAAGGCAGTATTTTACATCATTCAGACCCTACTTTACGTTCTCTACATGTGGGCTCAAACAACAAATAAGCATGGAGGAATGTGACACAAACTCCGCGCAACACTCTGATACAGAACAGGACTCAGACCAACCAAGACAAGATGAGGAACTTGGACCTAAAAGGGGGGTACTTGGTTTGGATAGAAGAAATCTGACACTGACCAGAAAACTCTACTTTTCAAAGTATGCCGCAAACCGGTTCCCAACACAACAAACCTCTTCTACCACGTAACGTTACAGAAGGACCATGAGAGGCAGAACAGGGAGAGCCAAAAGGTGTGAGTGGAAGGCAAGTGTTGAAAGCAATGTTCTACATCACCTCCAAATAAAAGAGAAAGTGACTTTCATTTGTATTAGTTCACAGGATTATCAAAAAGTAGTCATGAGGCATGTGGTTATTTTGTAAAGACGTACTATATTGTTGTATATATTGTTATCGAGATATGAAATTACCCATATCGTGATAGAAGATTTTGTCCATATCGCACAGCCCTAGCTACATATATATATTACTTGCAAAAATAACCGATTTGTACTGCATGCAAAAAAAACTGAATCTGAACTAAATCTGCATGGGACTAGCATCAAATTTCTGCTTATTTGATCAAATAGTAGTTCAAATTCTAGCTTGCCAGTTGCCACACAGACACCTGCAGCTCTTCTCTGTCCTCTGTGTGCTGTAGTTGGTGGTTATTGCTGTGGTTGCACTATACGTCTGCTGTGCATAGCAAACTGTTCTCACACCAGTGTAAAGCAGCCCCAGATGTTTATGGAAATTAATTTCTTGCCATTTGAATATAATTTTGTTTCATGCACAACTAGGACAGCAACAGTAACCATGATATGGCAGTAATAGGAGGCATACCACTGGGTTGCAACAATTTCACATTTTTTATACATATATATATATATATATATAAAATGTGAAATTGTTGT
>OMKL01102689.1:3939-31094 GCA_900302295.1 Parasudis fraserbrunneri | reverse complement strand
CAAGTCGACACACTACCAATATGACCCCTTTTCGGTATACGACTACCACCGCACACGACATTTTGTAATTCCTCTCTTCTTCAGACATGGTGATCGTAAACCCTGGTTGCTAGGTAGCGTTTTCTCTCACCGCTCGGCTCTTTGAGTCCCGGGAGGTTGGAGAGGACCTCCAGTGTGTCTCTGTGCGAGGTTTTCTTGATCAGCTTCATCAACACATGGCTCCTGTTGTCCAGGTCACTAGGCTCGCACGGCCACAGGTGGGAGCTCAGGAACCACTCGTTATCTGGACACACATTCATGGACGCAATGATTCAGTTGACAGGGCACCTTTATTTTTATGACAATTTTGCTTTAATAGGTGTACACAGTAGAGAAGGACAAGAAAGATTGGAGGGAGAGAGAGCATACAGTGGAGTGTCAGGTGGGGAGGGAGAGAGAGAGCGGGAGAGAGAGCAACATATAACAGAGGTCAACAACAACACTTGAACCCACAACACGGCAAGACATGACCGCCCCGTGACAATCCTACGCAACACCAATGATACAAATAAAAGGTAGTATCTGTACATCTGTTCATCGCAATACATTTGCTTTGACTCCCCACGTTTAACAGCATTGCCCTGAAGTGCTTTTCCTCTCCTCGCTCCAGGGTCAAGTGGTTACCTCGGAGGGTGTTGAGTGCTCCCTCTACGCTGCCGCTCATGAGGAACAGCTCGGTAGCCATGGTGACCAGGCAGCAGCGTGAGCCTCCGTTCTCGTTGCCGAACAGACCTTTCAGTGTCGAGTAGGTGACCTTTAACCTGGACAGCACCTCCACCACCCTTCGCCCCTTCGTAGGTTAAGGCACAGATATATACGTATGAGACCCAAACATTTGGGCATGGCCGAGATTTTTTTTTTTTTTTTTTTACACTGATACAGATTTAGAAATTTAGGAGTTAAAACTTTTCAATAACCTTTGTATTCTGCATCTGATATATATATATATATATATATTTATTTATTTTTAAAGAATCAATTTTATTTATATATAAAACAACTGAAGACTGAACTAAAAGCAAATTTTTATTTTAACAAAACTTTATTTTTTTAACCTCAAACAAATAAGACAATAATTTCTGTCTCGCACAAACAGCCTTACATTTAAAATAAGAACAATGTTAAATGCATCGATGTGTAAATGTGGGGAATTCTAGCAATGCTTCATCTGTGCCACTTCTCGCCGATGACGATACATCAGTAAAAGGCTTGTGTCGGCTGAATGCCACACCTGTCTGACCTTACGAAACATAACCTGCTTTTGTCTGACAAGAGACAAACGGACCAACGCCCTCACACACACACAGACACTGACACACAGTCCGGTTACCTTAGCCCACTGTTGTGTTTTGTGGTATCTGAACAGGAGGGATACTCCGATTCTGCCTACCAAGTTCTTCATCAGGCTGTCATCACACTCATCCTGACACACTGAAAAACAAGAAACACATTCACACTGACCCGACAACTGTGAGAGGTCACATGATGCCACCACTCTTATTCCTTTAGAACGTTTAAGAAATTCAAGTTTAAGAGATTCCTCAAGTTATCACACCCGGAGAAACCCAAATGAAATGACGACAGAAGTTTATGATCTTCTCAGCAATGGTTGCATTAGATTCATGATGATTATACCACATGATCAATATGAATTTGACAGTGATACACCGATGTGAAAATGATATACAGGAGTAGCTTGATCTTAAAACAAAAATAGACCCAATACCCATAATGGCCCAAATCTTTTTGACTATTTTTTTTTTTTTTTTTACACCTTTTGACTATGCCCCTAATCTGGTCACATGGTTTGGCCCACCAAATGTCTTTATACAACTTTTAGAAATGGTGGTCGCTAATCGCCATACAAGACGTTTAGCGAGAATCAATGTGAACGGCCTAGGAGTCGGGAAAAATTTGTTTCTGAGAAATTTAAAAGGCGGGCATATTGTTTTATGCATCACTTTCCTACAGATAACAACACTAGGATATCACAAAGTAACAACATATTTTAAATGTCATCGAGATTGGACAAGGAGTAGTTCACTTTTTTGTGGGAATTGCGCCACCAAGTGGTGAAATTAATCAAAACTCCACAGACCTCCCTGTTGTACAACAAACACATTTGTCAAGTTTGGTGCATTATGGGACACAGCGTTCATAAGTAATACATCACTTCCTGTTTACCTTGTGTTTTTCTGAAATTCAATTGAATCTAGGGGGCATTAGGTTTGGCCTATCAACTATCTAAATAATACACATTGATAACATCAGTAGGATATCACAAAGTGACAACACATCATGTTCTGACAAGCCACTGAGTAGTCCATATAATTCGTTTTGTAAGAATAGCATCACCATGAGGCCAAATGACTCCAAACCTGCAGCAGACATGGTGAATCCATAATATTAAATAATATTAAAACACTGGTCACTCCGGAGATATAAATACAAAGAGCATTTAAATAAAAAAAAGAAATAAAGAAATAAAGAAAATACAACAACAACTAAAACACAATATCCTACCTGTCTCAGCAAAGATGGCAAATGGGAGGGACAACCTGTCTTTGGTCTCCGAGAGGAGTGCTACGGCGATGCAGCCACTGATGTGTTCCAGCTTGTTGGGAGCTTTCTTGGATTGGCAGACTGACCTGAAAACCATCCCCATCCGCCTCCAATCTTCCTGCTTGGTACACAGCTGATGGGAGACATAAAACAACTAGAATGGCACTCGAGAGATGCAACACCTGCACTACAGCACACGCCGACCTGTGAACTCGCTCTCCAGTCATTAATATAACACCATGCACAACCAAGGAGACTCATGATAATAATGTACACACTAAGAGTATGTAGCTCGCCTTGCATACAAATCCGTTGAAGGATATTGCACTTCAATGCATTTCTCCTACTTACAAGTATGGTCAATCCAGCCAACACCAGATGTAGCTCATATCCAGAAGTCATAGAACTCCTTTGTTGTCGAAAAAAGGGTTAAAACAAGTCACAGAGCCGTACTGTTGCCGTGGTCAGCATAATTCATTGTTGCAAAGAACACAGGCTTTGTACTTTTTCCTGGACTCGGGTACTACACTGTTGTTTTTACTACTGTACATTGATGGAACGATAGAGCTTGTTGCCTTTTGAAGTGAATTCTGTAATAACTACAACGCTCCTGTTTTTTATGATAATACATTATGATATTTAAAACTGGAAGTATGAGTTTGCAAGCTGTATGTAATGATTTTAGCATACAATAGGAAGTTATGGCTTCCTGGTTGAGAGCTCCAAAGGGTAGGAGGGAGTAGGAAGAGTACTGAGTGTAGAGGAAATTCATTGCAGGTTTTGGTCTTTTTGTAAGAAGAAAACATTTTTCATTACACTGGCCTTATCCTTTAAAAGAACATTTTGCCAGAGGCCAGAGAGACTGGCGGCAGAAGATCCAGCCTAATGGAGATGCATTTACAGAAATTAACTACTGAAATGTTATGAAAATAGATGAACTTGTTAAATTTTGACAAGCAGTCAGTAGCCTTACGTTTCACTCAGGACTACATAAAGTGACACACTCACAAAGAGGGAGGCGAGAGGACAGATGAACTAGTTAGCTGCTTAAACATACAACTTCGTAATAGAACAGTTTAAGATGGTGAAACAATCGACCCTTAAACATTTCCCAAAACCAAGCAGGTCTAATGATGATGAAAGCAGTGGAAGACATAGGTTAGCTGAATCAAAAGATGAAGGGGAGCGAGTGACTTCATTGGAGTCATCACTGATGACATGGTGGACATTACAGTGGACAAAATGATAAATTATAAAAATGTAAATAAAAAGGAAGCTTTGAGACGTGTCTGCTTGGAAATGACAAAGTACAGCCACTGCGTGGCGGTTGTATTAGGTAATAAGCAGTGGAGGTCCTGCTCCGTGACAGGGTAGAGCTGCAAACCCTGTGGATCGGATAGGAGCATACCTTTTCGATTAATCTATACGACTTGGATGCTATCGTTCTTCTGTGTGCCGCAGAGCTTGCCTGAATATCACTTTTCAGGTTTGAACAAATACAAAAACGGGCCTATCTGTTGTAGAAAAATAAAAAAATAAACGTTAAAACCACAGGCATACATAGATAGACAAAAGATAAGCGAAATGATGCCTTCCAAATATCAAAGTACCTCTCAGAACTTCTACCCAATAGCCAGCACTAATGTATAACCTATAATGCAAGTGTTTTTAAGTTCAATATATGCCCGTATAATATATGGCCACAATTTTTCCCATTTGTCCTACAAACCCATGTTGGCCAGCACCAAACATTCCTAATGGAAACCCTGAGTCAGATCATTTTAAAAAAAAAAGTATATCTAAGTATATTTTCTGGAAGTATACTTTAGTATACTTTTTATGTATTCAGAAAGTATACTAACATGTTAATTGAAACCACGTAAGTTGTACTTGGTGTGTTAAAGGTTGTACTTAAGATGTGCTTAAATATATTGAAATTATACTTTTGATGTATTTTTGGTTACTTTTGCTTACCAAAATAGTATACTTTCAATAAGTTTACTCAAGTACAACTTAAGTTTGGTAAACATCTCCAGTTTTCTTTAACTGTACTTAGATATACTAAACATGTGCTTCGAATTAGTACCAAAAGTACCAAAATACATTGCAAGAATACTCTCAAAGAAGTACATATGGGTAGAAATATACTTTTAACACGCATTATATATAAAAAAAAAAAAAAATGCTTTCAGTATGAAAAAACATTCATTTTTGACTTGGGTCAGGTCACTAACTTAGTCCTTGGCTCTTGCCATACACACCAATGGCTAAAACTTTAACATTCGTCAGCACTGTTGATCTTTGACAGATATGAGCAAAAATCCAACAGTGCAGGTCCTTGGCTTATGGTCAGTCAGGTTGCCATGTGTGAGCATGCACAAGTATCACTGTGACGGACACACACACACACACACACACACACACACACACAAGTGATTACAATACCCTCTTTGTGCATGGTTGTAATGACAAAAGATTTCAGCAAGAGATCAAAGAAGTCTCCTTTCATCCCTTCAGACAGCCAGTATGATTTGATGGAAGCCTAGATAATTGAAAGAGCAGGTAGCTACTGAACAGGGGGACTAACCTCCACAAGGGCCAGATCCAGGGACTCAGGAAAAGGCATGGATGGTGATAACCTTGAGAAACAACAGATGTCAAACACTCAGTGGGCAGGTTAAGTTCTTTTGCAGAGTCACATACAACATGTGGAAAACTACACTGTAAGTTGTCCCAACTTATATTTTTAACTAGCCTTTTGCAATAATACATTTGTTGAATCAACTAATTGGAGGGAGTAAATATTAAATATCAAGTTATTACAGATGAAGTTGACATCACTCCTATTCAGCTGATTCAACTTAAAAATTTAAAATTAAAATAAAATACTAATTTAAATACCAAAAGGTTACTAGACCTTTTTGCATTGCTTTTTTTTGTCAAATCAACTAAATATGAGTGATGTCAATTTGAAATGTTTTAGTCACTCTCTTCTATTTTGTTGACTCAACTCCCATTTAGTTGATTCAACAACAAAAAAGCCAATGCAAAAAGGTCACTTGAAAATATAATTTGAGACAAAAATTGTTTAAAAAAAATATAAACTTTTTACAGTGTATGGTCCATGTCCAATTATTTACAAGTAAGGTACTACACTATGCGTAAAATACTGATTTGACTGGTATGGAGAGGGTTAGGACCAATTCCTCCTCACTTGTGGTTGCCAGAAGTTGGGATAGAAGAGTTAAGGTGGGTGGTCTGTTGGAATTCAAGATTGACACGCCCATAATCCAATCCCTCGATCAGCACTAGGCCTGCATCCTCCACCTGTACACACAGAAAATGTCCGTATACAGAATCAAAACACAACTTGTCTAGACGTGAGAGGATGTGAGGGGCCTGAGTACAACGGTACCTTGGAAATGAGCTGCACAAGTTCATGTACAAAGGTGGAGAGGCCTTTCTCTCTCACAAAGTCAAAGAGTGCCAGCAGGAACTCTTGGTCAGGCTAGTAAAAGAGAAAGAAGGAAAAACAGAAGGAGGGGGAAAGAAAGACAGATGAGGCATTAGTGTCTCTTTTGCCAAGGATGGCAATGGTGGATTCATACTAGTCCTGGGCTACGTTAAGAAAAAGGCCATGAAAATATTATGTACTGCTTATTAAATCATTACTGCTTACTGCATACTTAAAGAAAGAACATACTAATCACACAAAAACTGGGTTAATGCAGTGTGACATCACAGTGCTTTTGTCGTAATCAAAATACACTCACTGTAAACATCTGATGTGCTCTACACTTATTTCATGTTACATTTTGGGTAAGTATCGACATTAAGCAATAGGGGACTGTGTTAAGTATGGCTGCCCCCATTAATGATGCCACTCAGTCCTCCAATCTACCCCACAATGCAAAGCATTTAACACATCCTCTTTTGCTGTTAGCTAGTGTTGGTGCTAACATTCGCTACCAAAGATCAGAGCTAATGTCAGCTACCAAATGTTGCAGCTAACACAAGCTACTGTTAATCAAAGACCATCTTTGATCAACACTAACTAGTGTTAGCTGTAACATCTGGTAGCTGATATAGCAGCTCTGATGTTTGGTAGCAAACGTTAGTGCTAATGCTTGCTAACAGCCAAAGAGGATGCTTGACGCTTTGCATTGTGGGATAGATTGACAATTTTTAATGGCTTCAAACCATTAAACCATCAAACCATACTTAATACAGTCCCCCATTCCAAACACATTCTTGATGAATAGCCCACCACTTAGCTCATTTGACATTTTAGGTATTTAGCAGATTAACTAAAAACAAGTCCAAATATAAAGTAAGCTCAAATTCTAGTATCAAAAACATAGCAAGCAGGCAGAAAGAGCAGTACTAGGAGCAAGCAAACAGTGCCTAGTAAATAGCTTGAGAATAAGAACCTTAAAATAAAGGTGGTCTACAATGCATAAATAGAGGGAGGTAGGGCAGAGGGAGCTCCATCCAAATATAACGTACAGTATGTATATTACGTGGCCAGCTCACCAGTATCCGGTGGGCTAAGCTGATGTTGAGGACAGAGATGATGTCAGAGACCAGGCCGACTCTGAGCAGAGCCCGCAGCAGGGCCATCAGCACGGACTTGTGGAAGTGTACCCCCATGGGGTTGTTCTGGTAGTAGCCTGTAAAGACGGCTCCTGGAGGTGACAGGGGGACGGAGGTGGAGAGTGGCAGGTGAAAACGAAGGAGATGGGAGCGTGGTGGTGGGAGAGTAAATGTGAGGAAGACGAGTGAGGTTGGAGGATACATATAGGAAGAGGAGATGTGACAAGGAAATGTGTAAAAACTATTAAAAAAAATATGAGTAAATAAACAAGTAATAATGTCATGGAGAGAAAATGAATACGCAAGTTATTTAAGATCCTAATGTACATCAAAACACATTACAAATTAATGGCGGGGGGACATGGGGGCACTTTCAATATTACTTACTTTGGCCGAAGGACTAGGGCAGAGGGAAAAACTCACCTGCTTTCTGCAGACACGCTAGATTCTGAGAATTAGTGAACCTCGCCACTGTCTCAACACAAAACTAGAAGAGAACACACGCAACAGAAGGAAAATGGGGGTTCAGATTACGGAACAGCAGAGGGTGCTCTTGCCTCTGTAATAGACCCCTGTCAGAGAGCTCCAGTTTAACATTACTGCTCTTCGGCATTACAAGCACCGATAGCAAAGAACAGTCACTAAATTTAGCCACTGAAAACAAGTGAATAATTCATGTTTCCACATTATGGTTTTTAGTGGGTTCCTGTACCCAGCGTTTCAGACCATTTATATTCCTCAGGTCACCTCACCTTCTCGTCTCCCTCAATGGGCACATGCAGGAAGCGGCAGACCTTGAAACCGCAGCTCAGAGTTTCACTGAAGTATTGCCAGCAGTACTGAAGGGAAGAGGAGTGAGGACGTTACTAGCACTTACAGAGAAATGCATTGGCACTTAAAGGAATCCCACCAAAACTGGACTTTCAGGGTCTGCAAAAATAGACTTTTTTCCATAAATTGGGCAAGATTTGTTTCTCTCCTGTTAATGACTTTTGATCTCTCAAAGTACAGAAAACATAACAGTGATGAAATAATTTAATTTAGTTCATCATTTAGTTTAAAGAAAATATTATGGATGGTCATGTTTCCCCACCAATATTAACACGTTTTACGTGTACTTTTAAATAATTGCAACCTACAAGTCGATTTTGGTTTTACCTTTAAATAGAGGACTGTAAATAAAACTGGGGACATCTCTACAACACCATGTTTCACTTCACTATAATGACAAAGAAATCACTGCACAATGTTATTACTGCCTGCCATCCTTGAATCTTTGAGGAATACAAGGGGACAGACCCCCAGTGTAAATAGTTTGTGCTGTCAGTTGTTCCGAAATATCCATTTGCAATGTTCTTTGTTTTATCATTAGCAGCACAGACATACCAGTCTATTCATTTAGCAAGCTAGACATTATAACTGAGATATCATCATAGTTGGAAAGATTTGAACAATGTCAACAAGTGTTTTTTAAAATAAATTACAAAACTCATTTACGTTTGGATCACTGATTGGGCTTTATTTTAGAATGAAATTAATCCATTAAAGGTTGCTCATTCCAGTAGAACAGTGGTTCTCAAACCTTTTCAACCTGCGTAAATAATCAGTTTTGTAAACCACTGTGTGCATCCCAACCTTGAAGGCTTGATCAACAATGTCAGGAGGATGAAAGTATCAATCTTACACTGCGTACTATTGCATAGGGCTGTCTAAATAATTAACTAAATAATTCTTAGTCAGCAAATAGTCATGGATTCTGTCGACTAATCCATTAGTCGATTTCATAGACAAATCTGTCAAATTTGAATTTTCCACATGCAATCATGCAGCAGGACCTCTTTAAATCGAGTGCTTACCAGAGATGTGCTTATCATCTTTCCGGCAAGAACTCATTCAGCTTGGGAAAAAAAGCATAAAAGATTGACTAACAAAAGTCTTGGTTGTCTAGGACCAAACCGACCGATGAATCAACTAATCAACTTATCAACTATGAGGATGCAGCCCTACTATTACATACACACTGCTAGGGACGCAATTATAGTGTTTTATGAACAAAACTTACACCATTGAACGTCCGGCGCCTGAGATCGATCACGTCCACTGGGCTTCTGATCCATGGCCCTGTGGGACCTGTGTGAAGAACATAAGATAAAAACGTTACACAAAGAGACCACATGCTTTATATTTGTTGTCTAGGTAATTAAATGACACCATTTTATCTACCATTGATTCTAGGGGTGTAACGATCCACTAAATCTACAATTTGATTTTAAGGCCAAAATTCAATTTGTTTTAAATTTATTATGTACATGGAATATCATAGGACATCATCAGAAATATGATACTGATATTGATCAAACCACCAGCATCAAGAAAGAAAGGCTTAATACTGTCTGAATAAGCTGCCTTGGATCTGATTGGTCCCGACTAATTAGCACCCAAACACTATTATCTCTTAATAAGACTTGGTCGCGTACGATTTCTGACTTTACGAGTTGTAAAGGATCAGCCGAATGCACCGTTATGCTTGTTTCACTCAGGTCAGCCACCACCTCTGCACCACCCTAAGGTCTTTCAATCACCACCAGGATTTGCCTCATTGTCCTGAAGGGGGCAGGCTCCAGAACTTAATATATAATATTCAATTTATAATTATTGAACATTTTCAATTGTGTGAGCATCATAGGGCGAGTTTAAAATAACATATTTCCCATTTACTAAATTTTCATTAATAGTAGTCTGTTGTGATGGTCAAGTAGCTCTGTGTTGATCTGGAAGTCCACCATCCATTGTCAGGGCAATTTATTCTGCATTGCTCAGGCCCTAGCCTTCACATTATTGTACAGCCAGGGCAAAACATTTGTGCTGATATGCAGTCACTAGTGTTGACTGTGGTGGTGGATACAGTAGATGCACTTTACATACCTGGCAACCTGTCATTCTTTTATCGGACATGAATGTTGTTAGACATTGTTTTCATAAGTCCCAAAAATGCAAATTGCAAAATGCAAAATGCTTCAATACTGCTGACATGAGGGAACCAGGAGGATTTTCAAGCAGTATCCACAGTCTCGAAAAGGTAACGTTAACTTACTGAGCTATTAGCTAACGTTATGCTCCGTAGCACATCAGTTTCTGTTTACATTCTGAGTTGGAACACACACTTACTCGCTATAAGTAGTTGGCCAAACAGAACATGACTCAGAAATCAACAATCCTGTGTTCAATAATTGAGATTGAACACACATCATTTTCAATTTAAAATCAAGATTGTTACACCCCTACTTTATTCAAGTTCAATCCAAGTGAAAGCAATATATATAGAAATCAGTGTTAGGAGTGTCCTTTTCTCTCTCTCTTTTTTGATTTCCCCTCACCATTCCCCCTGTCAGTGCCTATGAGTGGGGGTATTGTATTCTTCAGGAGATTCAGTGTCTGGATGGCATCACTCCTGTAACAAAGACAGGATCATCATTTTCACAATATTGCTAGGCTGACTCGCCAAAATCATTTTTCCAGTTAATATGCAATCGGGTACCTTTCAGAGGTGTCCTTCTGCACATGGTTGTTGTTATCATCTAGTAGATCCTGTTCCGAAACACAAAAAACGGTCATAGACCACATACTTGCTAGGGATGCAATACCACTTTTTCCATCCCAAAATACCAATTCACAGTATTGATCAAGTATTGATCGATACAAAAATAGTGATCCAATCCAATACTTCACCATTTACTAATTTGTGGTCACTGGACCAAAATGGTAAAGAAAGATAGAATGACATTTTCAATCAAATCTTACATTTTCTAATATATATTCATCAAAAATGTAGAAAATTAAGTTAATTTGCTTTGATTTCTGACATGCTACATGTGGTTTTTGGTATCGGATTTCAGTATCGGGTAAATTCTCCCAATATGATACCCTATTTTAGCCTGGTATCAGCCTGATATCCAATACTAGTATCGGTACATCTAAAATGCTTGCTATACATAGTTAATTCATATTTGTACAGACATGTTTTAACCTCATGGATTCCATTACTTAAGCAACAAACTCTTGTCTAAACGACATGGTAAATCTGAGATTACCTGGCCATTGGTGCCACTGTCCCTAGGAGGCCAGCTGTTGCTGTGCATCAGGGAAGCACTGTTCCTACACTGGAGTCTCCAGGAGCTGCCATTGCTCTGATCATCTGTAAAATACACCCAACATCACACTGATCATAGGAAACAAGAATGAAACCGTCCAGTCCCATGGCGCACGTATTCTGTACGTATAGGCATTGCCATTCAGCATCATCAAGTTGTACATCAAGTACAACGGACACGCAGATTAAAACGTCCCCGGCAAAACTTCCACGAGCATCCACAATTCGTGACTATAGCCCCCGCTGGCAGTCTGTAGTTCCGTGGGAAAAATACATCTACTGTAACTTCAAAGAAGGAGATGTATCATTAAGAGCTCAGGTTGAAATGTACTGATTGAGATATACTTTTCAATACATCTGTTACTATACCTGTAAAATGTCCTGCGATGTGAGGGTCGAGCCTTACATTGGAGAATTCTGCAGGAACTGCAGTAGAACTAAGAAAAAAAAAACATTCAGCATTTTTTTTTTTTTATAAAATTGTTTTATCAACAGTAACACGATAGGGAGAGAGAGACACTGCTAAATACGAAAGTAATTTACCATTTCTCCATCGCCCCAGCCCTCAATGGCAGCGTTCTGCTCTGAGGGGTCTCGTCTATCCTTGTAGGACCCAGTTTCAGTAAACTCTCCTTGAGAAGACCTCCAAACAGGTCTGGGTCATCCTGGATCACATCTACAAGCAGGATATCTTGTTCATAAGCTGTGAACTCATCCAAAAGGTTGACCTTAGAATCTTCAGGTGCCTCTACCTCAGCTGACTCAACCGACTCTACCTCTGACGAGGCTTCTTCTTCTTCTCCGTTACTGAGGCTTGCTGTTTCAGATGGACATGTTCTCTCATTGCCGGGCGACTGCCCCTCATTGCCACACCTTCCATCAACCTCATCGTCACCATCATCATCTTCCTCGTTGCTGTGAGCGGCGTAGGATTCTGTCAGAAAACCAAGGAGTGACTTTGTTATAGGTTCTGGGGGAACTCGTTGCGATTCACCGACACCCTCCTCCTCGTCTTCTTTGTGCTCATCATCATCATCAATATCCTTACAGTCTTCTTCATTAAGAGAGCTGAGAGGAAGCTCTGTAACTATTTGCACCATTTTACTTCCAGGAGTAGTTTTGGATTCACTCTGCTCTTCCTCGTCTGAATAGCTTTGGGTTTGGAGGAGCAGGCTTGCGATGGAGAGCCTTTGCGGTGAGGCTATGGGAGAGAGCAGTGGCTGAGGTATGAACACATTCACACCCATCTCCAACCATCTTTGTACAGCGTTGCTGAGCGGTGAGCTGTTTGTTCCGCTTCCCACTGTAAGGTCATCATTGGCATGGAGTTGGTTGTGATACTGCTCGGTTCTCATCGGGCTCCTTTCCTGCTCGATATCCTCTCCAGACTCAAGCTCTTCTTGAGGTAGGATGAGGAAAGGATCAGGACCAGAGGACTGAGTTACCTGCAGCGAAGCGGTGACCGTTTCCTCATCATCCGACAATGAACTTTCCATCACGCCGGTCACGTGTTTGGGGGAAGACGATGATGACGTGAGCGGGGTGTGTGCTGTATCAACTACTTTGACTTTGTTTGGTGGAAACGAAGGTGTGAAAGAGGATGGTGTGGCCAAGAAGCTGTCTACACGTGTGGATGAGGATGACGTGGGAGATGAAGCTGTGGTTGTGTCACAATCGCCGATGCCCACGGGTGAGGGAGTTGAGGCTGGTTCAGGGGAGGGGGTGGAAAAGTGGTTGTCTGCTTCACTTCCATCACTGGGCATGGGAATGGCAGAGACGGTGTCCAAGCCAGGCTCCTTTTGCTCTCTGGCTACAGGAGGGATTGCCTTTTTGGATGGATTAGGATAGATTTGGATAGACTCCCTGCTTGGTCTGTCCAGAGAGTATAAACATTTATCACCGCTTCTCTCCCCATCTTTCTCTGCTCCACTGCGTTTTTCCTCCTTGTTTTGTTCCGGTCTCCCATCCTCTCCATTCTTCTCCTTTCTGTGTGAGGAGATATGGAGGTTTATAGCTGTGAAGGCATTAGTGGGGATGGCATCGGCTTTCCCATCGGGTGAAACTGGTGGATCTCCACCGTGATTTACAGAGGTGTCATTGCAATCTCCCTCTAAGGGATAAATGGTCTCCACTGGACGGGTTTCACCACCGGTGGATGTCACAGAGGCAGGACTACATTTGGGGAAGGGCCAAGACATGCAGGTGCGTGCACAAGACTCTTGTTGTAGTTTGAAATAGACCCTCGCCCTCTGGCACGAGGACTGCTCCAACTCTTCTGTGTCACTGTCAGTGCCGTCAGTGCCTACCCCGTCCTTCTCCAGCTTGACAGAGAATAGCCTTGATGACGTCTGCGATTCATCACTTTCCCTGGGATTGTTGTCCTCACCGCCATCTTTCCAGCGAGCGCGGTGCGTTTTCACAGGCGTGTCTGAAGCATCGCTGCACCCGACCCCCGAGTCTACCTCCTCTCTGCCTCCGGTGTCTGCTGCAGCTGGTGCACTGGGACTAAAGCTCTCTAGATCTGCAATGGACGACAGAAATCTATCGCTGACACTAGCCCCCAACTTTATTCTCTTGGTTCCCCGTCTCCCTGCTGCTGCTGCTATGTCGTCGCCTCCTGCTCGAGGGTCCTCCACAACATCTCTGTCCAACATGCCAGCCTCACAAACCCCCATGATCGCACGCTTACCTAGTGAGAGAGAAGCAGAGAGATGGGCAGAAGTTTCACTTGTTTCACTCTGCAGGGCGAGAGAAGTGAGGGGATGGTTCGCCGTAGCGGTGTGTCTCTGCTGACAATCAGTCTGACTCGGACAGTAAATCTTCCCAGCGTGAGCGCTGTGATACGACTCACTACTCCTACCATGAACAGTTTCCCTACTTCCATGTTTGTCTCCGCCTGAACAACTGGGCTCTAACCGAAGTCCAGCATTCAAGTCTTGTTTGAAACAATGCACCACCTTGTTCTTAAGCACGTCCGGCACCACATAGCCACAACCCTGTGTACAAGTATCACATATTCTGGCTATGTCGCAAAGCTTGACCTTGGGGATTCTGGACATCCATATGATAATCTTCTTGGAGCCCTTAATGATGCTTGCGTTTGTTTTCCTGGTCTTACAACTTATCTTGGCCTGGTCTGGCCTTGGGCTAGCGCAATTTGACTCTTCTTCAACCAGCTTCTTGCTCCGAGGTGAAATGTTGTCACAGCCACCACATAGAACACAGCAGGTTGTTTTGACAACTCTGACAGACCTCTTTGAATCAACAAGTCCATTGGGTTTAGGATTTTCGTTTGCTTTTCTACTGATGTCTGCAAGTGGAAACAAAGACTTGTCAGTTGATGAATACAACATTACGGAAACCCTTTGATGACTAACGACTAAATCTAATGTGTTAAATTAAGAACAATCTACCACTAGGCCCTTTCTGAATGGCTTATTTTATGTCAGAGGGGTCAGATGATGGTACTAAACATTCCATTTCTTACTTTCTTGATTACACTTATAAGATAAAAGAACTTTACTATCCCAAGGGGAGTGTGTGAATGATGAATCTGGCATTGCAGCTTGGCCAACTGTGTGAGGAAGCAATGAAGCAAATGCACGAGAGCATGCACGCACACACCAATCAACAGCCCTCAGAGCATAGTGGTTACAGAAGTAGGGATGCACCGATACCACTTCTTCACTGCCAATACCGATTCAAAGTACTAAACATTCAGTATCTGCCGATACCAATCTGATCCTTGGCTTTTACTGAACAATACAGTACAGACTTAGACCATAAGTTTGGGGAGGCCTACTGAGGAGGCTGAAATTTGGCATGGAGGTCAAGTGTTTGTGCGCGGATGTGTGAATGCATGCACGCACGGATGCATGCGTGTAGGCGGTCACAGCTATGGCGGATTCGCGATTGTTTTCCATTAGAGTGATCTAACATGCTTCTCTGTGTTAAAGTGTAGTAAATCAAGTCACTTTGCTTTGATTTCTAGCATGTTACATGTTTCTTGGTATGAGATTTTAGTATTGGGGAAACTTTCCAGCAATTTCAGTGACTTTTTCCATGTCCAAAGATCAATCTTTTCATCTATGACTTTTTTCAGTGGATGTGTGAAGATTTAGCCTACATCTTTTGACAACAATGGCAGGTGCCAGCCCAAATGTAAATACCCAGCCCTAATGATTTCTACTTTTCTTTGAACCCCCAGGGACTGGACAAAATAACATGTGTTTAAGTATTCTGATGGGAGAATCTGTTGTACACCTAAAGCCCCATTAAATGTGCTATGTGAAATGATTCTCAATCGGACAATGCTGGGATACGCAGGCCAGCTTGTACATGGTGGCCGATACCATTTTTTCATTAAAAAGGTTCACGGAAAGACATGTGGTGGCCAAAAAATATGCCTTCTCGACATTTATGCACCGAAAAAAATGCATTTCCCAGCGTGCCATTTTGATTGAAAGTTACCTACAGGGAAGCTGTGTTTTCCCGTTTGGAGCCAAGTAAATATTTGTAATAATTTTTGGAGGTGTGCGTCTAGAGAAAAGGGAGGAAGAAAAAAAGGCACATTGCTGCGTTTTTTTCTCGATATCTCTGTGATGCCTGCAAGTTGACAAACCACACTTGGTTCTCCGTAACCAGACGGGTCTCTCCTACATTTTGACACCGGCAACGAGTTTCTACGACTAAAACTAAGCCGGAGTTTCTTCACACTTTGTTGCATAAATGTCACATCCTTTGGATTTTCCCTGCAAAACCGTCCCAAGTCTTTTACACAGAAATCCACAGGCTGTAATAGGCTGTCAGGGAAGGTCTCATTCTTTAAGCTATGTTACAATCCATTCACACATTGGCAATAGAAAGCGATTAAAACGTGCACATTGCTTCATATAGCACTTTTAAGTCCAATGGCATTGGTCTCTGCTTTGTTGGCAGGAAAGACAAAATAATTTCATAAATGACCACTTACGGGTCACAGACTTCAAGCTGTCATTGATTGCAAAGGATTTACAACCAAATATTAAATATGATGGCTTTATTTCAGTTTATGTTAACTTAAGCAATTCCTTTTGGTCCCCTTTTGGGGGGTGGGTTATGTATAGAAAGGGCAACAATTCCTACATGGTTCACCCAATATGGATATAAACACCCTCAAATTAAAGCTAAACTTTCACCCCACTGTTCCATTTCAAATCCAATGTGCAGGAGTATACTGGAGTTAAGCGAAAATCTTCACACATCTGTTGAAAAAAGGCATTAAGGATTAAAAGATAGATCTCTGGATTTTAATAATGAATATAGGATCATTCATATGAAAATTAGATATTGCTTGTTTCAATATTTTTACCCAGCCCTACTTAACATTACATATTAGATTATCTGTTATCTGACTCACAACTCCAATAATTATATGCCTGTAATGTTAGTCCTGGTGGTTTCCAAGCTACAGATCGTACCATTTTCAGTTGTTAGTCACAAGGGGTCATTATTTTTGGTTTAAAGGGGCATTTCATTGGAAAAACAATGCCGATTTATTTTGCACATAATCTCACACATATCAGAAAACGGTTAACAGTTTTGCACAAATTTAATTTGACAGCTATTGATATTGAATGAGTTTGAATCTGACCTCCAGTGGTGTCACTGGAGGTAAAAACAATGGATCCTTGTGTTGTGTCGATTACAGGCTCAATAGGGTGAAACTGGTGTGTTCAAAAAATTCCAATTACCATTCCCTTTTCCATTCACCTTATTCACATCACCGCAGTCTTTGATCAAGACAAGGCTGGGGTGGGAAAACCACCTGTAATTACATTAGGTTATTCTGCCTGTTTTGACTGTTTTCATTCTTCATATTTTACAACATTATAAGCACATATGCTATGGATAAGATAGGAAACTAGAACATTTTGCATTAAGATATGACTGTAGAGATGCTCTTAACATTGAGTTCAATGCTATTTTAAAAAGGGGCAGATTTTTTTGGTGCTTTCAGCACCACAAACAGAGTGCCATTCAGCTCCATTGTATTGGAGTGACGGCATACATCCCTACAGCAGATGTCTCCAAAATTCTTGATGGATAGCACTCTGGGTAAGGGGGAAAATATGTTTGTTTGTTTTTATTTTGGGTGAACTGCCTCTTTAAGAGCACCTCCACAGTCATATGGGTCTACAAAATGTGCTGCTTTTCTATCCATACGTTTGTGTTTATACTGACTGTTGTAAAAATGTCTGATTCATTAAAGTTTAAACTTTCACTATTAATCCCTAATCAAAAGGTCTCCTTATACTGGGAAAATGAATGGTAACTGGAATTTTTTTTGAAGGCAACCACTACATGATTGAACTGTTTTAGGCCTCCAATAGATTGCAACAATAACTACTTCCCCACCTTATGAAATGATGGAAATGAAAAACAGCAATCCCGACCATCCTGCAATCGCTATTTTTTCATCTACATAATTTCATCAGTCTTTCATCAGCTATGACTGAAGGTCTAATAAGTGGCTTTATCGTGCAGGACATGAAGCTTCCCGCGCCTATCGCTTTGGACAACCTACACTGCTGTCAAGCTTTCAACAGACTGTAAAATTAGTGCAAAAAAAATGACTGCTACCACTGTAATGGTGTTAAACTAACATTAGTTATGACGTTACCGCATTTCCCAAGGTAAGCTAACCTTTACTAAAGTCAACATTTAATTATCTAACGTTAGACAGCTAATGAATGTAACAGAAAGTGAGTTAGCTCATGTTAGCTAACTTAGCTTACAGCTAAGTAAAAGTTGTAGAATGTATTAACGTTAGACAGTGCTCCACTGCAATAACTTATACAAGTTTTAGTGTTATTTATACGTTAAATAATGGTAAAATGGGTCAGCAAACTAGACAAAATATACATTACTTGAAATTTCTGTGGGTATCTGGGGTGTTCCTTTTAGGACATGGCCAGCTTCTGCTGCAGCTGTCAACAATGGCTCGTACCCCGGTGATCTCCCCAAACTCCTGGCTGATAGTAACGTTACCCTGTCAACTCTGCACTGTCCCTTTCGGAAAGGCTTTCCTTCTCTGTCTTTCACTTTACAGCTTGCATCAGTTTTTAGACTGTGCCCTTTTCGTGTCTGCCTGGCCTGACAAGATTTTGTTCGATCGGATTTTGAGGGGAATGCTTGTCTCTTTCTCTTGGTAGTCTTTTCTACTTCGACTAGTGGCCTGGCGCCAAAACGTTTCCCTTTTCTTCTTGCACCTTCACGGCCCATGCTCACTGCAGACTTAGGACTAGTACAATTGCAGTGGCACCAAGCAAACTGAAATCCACGGGTGAATCGAGTAGCCTTCGACCTAGAATTACTTCTAGTGTTTGGTTTAACGTCACTCTGGTAATGTCTGCTTCTAGTGTAAGGACCCGTTAGTATCACCTCCAAATCATTCCCAGTGCCATGTTTCCCTTTGCATTTACCTCCATAATCATGATATGGGAGCGATGAACCTTTCGCCATATCTCCATAAAGTGACGATGCATCTTCCGCGGGGGCCATTTGATGGACTCTTTGGTCTGCCAAAGTTGGTTGGACAAATTCACATGAAATGGCGAGAGGGTTTTCCTCCACCGTACCCTCGGTGGTCCCCAAAACCGACTGAGAAATTAGTTGGGCTTCAATTTCTCTGCCCTCCGCTGGGATTTGCTCAGTGTAAGGGCCAGAGGCAGTCAAATCAGCTGTTTTTATTAACTGGGAAAACCGTCTTCGTCTTGACAACAGCGGTGTATCGACCTCTTTTACCGGGATTCTGTTCAATTTTACCCTCCCAGAAGATGGGAGCATGATGCTGATAACTTTAAATGATTTAACATGCACTGCTGTGGCCGAGTGCCTTTAAGTATTAGCTAGGCAAGCTAACTCGAAAAACAGCAATTAGCAATGCGTCAATGCGGTTACCAATTCGCAGGGGTCAAGGGGGGCGCACATTTCCATGCAACTTCGAATTTTGGAAAAAATGCATGTCTATGTTTACTCAACAAAACATATTATGATGAAAACACGTAATTACGCGAGGTTGAAGTTTACAGAAGTTCGCCTTGACCTACATCTTTCCCTGTCTGAATTAGCAAATTACTTTTCACCTGCTCATGTTTACCTTTTGCGCACGCGCAGATCTTTCCCCCCGAAAGGAACCTACCTTTGATTGCAGGCCTCTGACTACATTGAGTTGTGGGTGGGGGGCTACCACTGACCTACATATAATGAAGGGGTACACAGACAAATTCTTGCAAATATTAACTTATTTAAACAATTTTTAATGGAGTGTTAAAATATAGTATATAGTAGCCTAGTTAAAATGAACATGTTTAATTTTTCCCCAAGTTATACTTCCAGAGCACATACTACAGTTAAAATAGACTGTACACATCAGATTTGGCCATATATAATCCAATAATCCACACAAGCAATTAACAATATTACATAATAACTAATAATTATCAATAATGAAAACCACCACAGTGCACAACACTTCCATGCAGTAATAGAAGGGTTGCTCAACTACTGGACTGTCATAATAGGTCTAATGTGAGCTGAAGTTCATTTTTTGCCCCAGCATGCGAGGAAACTTGCCGGTTTGTCCTTGGCATAATGCTGAAACCAAGGGTGAGGTGAGGGGGAAGGATGAGACCCTGGTGTTGGGAAGTAGCCGGTCCTTGGACTGTGGCGGCCTGATTCACAACACCAGCTGTCCCACCCCACCAGGCCAGCAGATGGCACTCCAGCGCAGAGGGGGGACGACTCCTCCACAGGGTGCATGGTGATGTTACATGGAGATGGGAGAAAAGTGGTTCCATCTCATTGCTCTCTCTCCAGGGGTACACACTCATGTCGACTCTCCCTCACTCCCCCTCTCTCGCTCCTAATCTCCGCTATGTCTGTGACAGCTGTGAAAAGAAAACATGCAAATTAGAATCAGAGGAAACCATTTGAGGTGGCGAGAGAGAGAGAGAGAGGAAGAGGAGCTTTCTCAGAGCTGGTTGACTGCTCATCACAAAGGCAGACAGGAGGGATCCAGGGATCCTCTGCCCCACCTCACTGGCTGACAGGCCACCCACAACACCCTGCTTCAGCAATAGTGTTACCACTCCTTGTCCCAACACCGCTCCCTATGCAGATTTTATAATCAGGCTACAGCAGTGAAGTGTGTGTGTGTGTGTGTGTGTGTGTGTGTGTGTGTGTGTGTGTGTGTGCGCGTGTGTGCGCGTGCGTGCGCGTGAGAGAGAGAGAGAAAGCCTACAAAGTGTGTGCTGGTAAATTTCCCTGTTGAATAGTGACTGAAAAATTAATTGATTTAAAAATTGTCTGTTAATTTGTTTAACAGTCATTGCGATAGCTAAAAATAGCAAAATCCCCATTCATTGTAGCTAACCCCCCCAGCCCCCTCCTTGAGACATGTTTACATAGCAATGGAATAGGGAAATTGTGTTTCACATGGGTGCAATGCAAGCTGCCTGCTTTGTATCAAATGAATGTCTTTAGTTTTCATTTTGACTAGTTAGCCTAGATAATAGCCTGTGTTTCTCAGGTTATATTTGTTCCACTGTTGATGGTAGGGTTGCGTGCAAGCTTCATAATCAACTTTGAAATGCAGCAGTCAATATGTCTTTTTCAGACTTGGAAGTTTTAGCTGGACCATTCCTTTGTTTCACAATTATAAGTTTAAACTGATTAGCTTACAAACCACAGTCTACCGTTTTCAATCAGACAATGATACCAAACACTATGCTGATGTCTTAATAAAACCTGCCGTACCCATAATACATAGCAAACTTATAAAAGTCGACAAAACACTGTAGGCTAATCGAGTATTTGATGGTAGGCAGCAACTACAGAATAATCCACCAGAAGAATCTGACGTTGTGAACATAACAGGTACCAAGGCTTGACCTCATTCTGTAGGCTGCTGTAGCCTGTGTCAGAGTAATGAACACCGGCCACACAGCCAAACACTGCTAAACCTCGTCTCTGAGGCTCGTTGGTTCATCTGTTCTACTTTGGCAGATAAACAAACAGATGAAAATTGGCAAAGCAGAACAATGAAAGTGTGAAATTATCCATCTGCCGGCTACTGTGGTAGACAGATGAAAAAGATATTTTCCTGCCCTGCTGTAGACCATGTAACTTCTGATGTCTCTCTGTGACTTCGTCTGAACTGTGGCCCTTGAGACTGAGAACAGGGTGCATGCTAGTGCTCCACGACATCATCGATGTTGACTCACTATTCAGATATGTTGGATATAATGCTGTCTGGCTCACTCTCTCTCGCTCTCTCGCTCACTCTCTCTCACTCTCTCTCTCTTTTATAGCTCTGCAGGGCGGATGCTCATGTGCTCACTCACTCTTTTTCAGATTGGCTAACATTCAACTGATTATCCCCAACTATCCCTGTTTGCTGCGTTGTGGCCTTCATCAGTAGGGTTCAGTCAGTGTTGTCTTTGTCTCATTCTAACCTCCCCCCGTGTGTGTTTTTGCACGCATAATAGGTGATGGGCCTCTCTTCTCCTGGACAGGCAGAAATCACTTCTCTGGACACAGGAAATATAGATGACATCCTCAGTAAGTCAAGTCAAATTTGTTTATAAAGCATTTTCACTCAAAACTAGTCTTTTACAAAGTGCATTACAGCCAAAGATTAAAAAAAATAAAAATAAAAAAAGAAGAAGCATACACTAATTTCTGGGGCTGACATCTAGATTAGAACGTAGAACTAGTTATTTTCACTCCAAGTCACATTCGATTCAACACGTCAGTGCCCAGAAAGCAGACAGTCTCAGTTGAAATTTTGAGAAGCTGGACCATTTCAACAACTTTGGGTTAGTGTTTGACAAATAAGTCCAGTGACCTGTCCATGCAAGCCCTTTCATGTCCCTGGAGTCTCTCCCCACAAGATGCCTGCCAAACTCTAGTTCCTGAAGCAGAGTTTTGCCTACAAGGTGACGTTGCTTTGCATCTAAAAACATTAATATAAATAAACCAAGACACGGTGTCATAAAAGGAAAGCTAACTGGTCTTACATAAAATGCAATGCCTGTTAGATGCAAAAAGGGGGACAGTGGCTAACGGAGTGAGTGAGTGAGTGACAGAGTGACCTTTCCAGTCTAAGAGGTGATTCACATCTGAAAAGTATGTATTAATTATGGCTGCCCTCATTAATGCTGTCACTCTGCAAAGCATCCTCTTTTGCTGTTAGCTAGCAGCATTAGCGTTAACATTAGATACCAAAATATCAGCTACTATGTTGCAGCTAACGCTAGCTACTGTTAATGTCTAATGTTTGGTAGCAAATGTTAGCACTAATGCATGCTAACAGCCAGAGAGGATGTTAGATACTTTGCATTGTGGGATAGATGGACAATTTTTGATTACATCAAACATGGGGTCAGACAAAATGAATATAGTCCGCCACTGTAAGACATAGGAAGACATCACTAGCTTTTTAGATGCGAAGCACCTCATGGATCCAGAACGTCATTCACTCATTCACTCATTCACTTACTCTATCATGGGTAACCAATTTGCCCCTAGTGGCGGTTCACTGGCATGGCACTTTGTGTTTACCTCAATTTAATTTCTATGGCAAGCAAGCAATTACTACGCTGGACATGTCTTATAACTTATAACCAGGAAATGACCAAGTGAAATTGTAAATGTTGTGGATAAATCTATGCATGAAAAAACAAACAAAAACATTTCTGTATATATCTTGGTTCCAACAAGACTGTGCTGGTGAAACTGTTTTGTGTTTATTGTTTATATTTATAAAGTTGGGTATTCATTCATGCCTAAACTGAAATACATCCACCACTCCTGGATTCCTTTGCACCAGCTGGGTGTTGTAAAATTGGATGTCAGTGCTAACTTTATGTTTGATATTTAGGCTATGCTCATATTGCACCATCTAAGTATGCACATATGCCTAGCCTAGGCAATCATGACAACATTGAAGTTCTAATGTCACAAGTTTTAAAGTCAAAATGAATGCCATGCATTATGGCCAGGGCTCCAGACTGCGAGAGAATGGTTGCAATTTCTGACTTGGCAGTGCCTCAAAAAAGAATATGGTGTAACGGTACTGTGTATTGTCCAGCTTTAAAAGTCTCTACTTGGACTGTTGCGAAAGCTGCTATGAACTGCGTGTGTGGTGTGAGCATCACAAACCTCTCTGTCTACCCCTTGTTGCTCTATTGACACTTTAAAAATGAATCACTCCAAGTCATATGTCAAGAAAAATACACTCCCAACCCCTCTGCCCAGTGCTTCAATAAATCAACCAGTACCACTAGCAGATGAGCAAGACAGACAGAATTCAGATTCTGAACAAGAACAGGTTACAGAAGGGTCCAGGATAGCCAGTGAAAAAGAGGAAATACGTCTTCTGAACCAAATGGCTAGCAGAGTTCCCATCGCTAAAGTAGGCTACAACAAGGAAATGAATGAAATGCACTGTGCACTGTAAACAGTGTGGTGAAGCCAGCTTGGGGAATACAACATTTGTAACTGCAGCAACTCAATTAGCATGATGATGAGACACCAATGCTGCACAATAAAGTGCCAGGCATGACCTCAGGTGTTTGACCCAGGAGGCTAACCCCTCGTTGCTTTCAGAGGCAGGACAGACCAATCAGAGTGAGTGAGGCAGCTGAGCTCATAGCCAAGTTTAACACAGTTTATAATATCGCAAAATAGGTTATGCAATTCACTAATCAGATAGCTTACTTCTAAAAAGAAAAAGGCTCCCTCAATTCAAAGATATCTGTATTTTTATTTCTTAAATATGCACTTTTCACACACATTTGTATGTGCTTTTTAAAGATGTTTTAATTTATTTAATTGCGCTGACACTTTTATATTAAGCACATTATTGCCGTTTTATTTAAAAAACGAATTTACATTTTACCCCCAAAAAACCATGGTGCGACCAAACCACGTGCTGGTGCCACCATCTGAAAAATGTAGTGGCACCAGACACCAGTGCCTCCGTGGGAAACATTAGTCTGGAGCCCTGTATAAGCCTACATTCTGTGTCTTGTTACTCTTCACAAGTAGGGCTGCCCTTTGATCTCTTTCTTTTTTTGCCGTTTTACACTCAGTCCTCTTAAAAACCCTCAGTCTGCTCGTTCTCTTTTGTTGTGTTGACAACAGAGACTTTATAGGCTCACAGTTATCCTAGTTGAGTACTAATTGTTCCTAGTTGTAAAATTCTCCATTGATGTGTGTATGTAGTAAACTGCGTAGGTTTTTTTTTTTTTACATTGTGCTTGTTTTCTTGCAGATAATGCAGGGGTGGCGTTAGTGAATTTTTATGCAGACTGGTAAGTGTGTCAGTGATCTCACTCTATCACCATCAACATCTTACCTAGTTTTTGGTACTAAAATTTTCATATTCAGGGTTTTATTCAGTGTATTCACTTGACATTGAACACATCTCCCACAAATATAGAACACTGGCATGAACACAGCGTATTGTCTGTGTTTTCTTTGTTACAATCACGTGCCTACCATCTGCCATGTTGTGATGCAATGGAATACTACAACTATGAAGGCTGTGTGCCTTCTTTCTATTGAAAATTGCATGTCACCAGTTGTTTTACACCAGTGGTGTATTTATAGCCTTGCATCTGAAAAATGCAAGTGATTCATAGTGATTCATATTTTATTTCCTGGAACTACATTTTTATCTTTACATACCCAAGGTAGATTTGCTGAGCATGTATACTCATTTTCAGCAACACCCTGCTTCACACTCACAGTTAGACACACTCATAGCTGGGAGCTGCCTATTACGACCAGTCTTCTATTGTTGGCCACAGAGCACCTCCACTGGATCAGTTGGGGGTTAAGTGCCTTGCTCAAGGGAACTTCAACAGTGGGGTGTTGGGGTAGGGTAGAAAGTATCATTCATTCACTTCCCCCACTCAGATTTTCCTGCCAGTCCAGGGATCAATCTGGCGACCCTCAAGTTACAAGCCTGCTTCTCTAACCCTGCTTCTCTAACCTGTTGGCCACTGCTGCCATGCCTGGATCCAGACCCTGAATCGCCAGTTGCTAGCCCCACCTACTTTCACTTTCTTTTGCAATTCAGGGTCTGGTGTTGCTTTCCTCATTGGCTCTCTTTCTGGGCATAGATCCTTTTGGGCCATTCAGCGTTGCCTGGATCACTAATCCCGCCTAGCAAAGGTGTTCTTTTCGCATAGACAAACTTAAATGCCACCAGAGAATAAATTGACCAGCATTTGGCTGGTGCCTGGTTTTAATTTCACATCCTGGTTGTGTGGGTTGGTTCTTGTATCAATTCACAATGCACTGTCACTGGCATGCCAGAACAGATTTAATGCTACAAAACCCTATTACTGTAGTAGTAATAACAATAATAATAATGATACATTTAATGTAAAACACCTCTCAAGTAACCCTAGGACACTTTACAATTTACTTTACGCTTTACTGTGGGACATTTACTTAGAAGAATAACAAAATAAATTAGTTTAAACATTCCATGAAATAAAAAATGCATTTTCCTCCATTTTATCCATTTTGTCTTTACCTACAGTAGGTCTCATCTATTTATCAGTATGGGTACTTCAGGATGTCAATCAAACTTCAATCAAATCGGCTTCTCGCCCCACCACAGAAGTCTGTTGCATTTGGAAATACGTTGAATCACGGAAGCTTGCGGTGCCCTAACCTCTGTTTCCGTGGATCTTTAAGTAAATCATACTGACCTCTCCAACCCCACCACCCCCTCTCCTTTCTTCTCTCTCTCTCTCTCTCTGTCTCTCTCTCTCCGTTCCTCTCCTCAGGTGTCGGTTCAGTCAGATGCTCCATCCTATCTTTGAGGAGGCATCTAATGTAGTAAGGGAGGAGTATCCTGATATCACTCAGGTGGTGTTTGCACGTGTCGACTGTGACCAGCATGGTGAGCTTTGCCTCATTTTATTATCCTCATTACACCTTGTTTAAAGGCCCAGTCCGTGATTTTCTGACCATATGAATGGGGGGTATATTCCCAAACATTATTGAAGCTGTAGATTTAATTAACTTTTTTAACCTGTCATAAAGCAGAATGGTCTGTTTTACTCCACAATAAAGAAAAGTTTTACAGCCATAAAATACAGCAAATTTGATTAGAATTTTTGTTTGTCCTTGTATCAAGAGCACAGTCAATCAAGTAGAGAATGAAAACATGCCTTCACTCCTATTTTTCATTTTTGGTGGTGGGGCTACCTATTTGTTTACATTTGGATCACAGATTGTCCCTTTAATACAGACACACATGCATGGACACACTCATACACTCTTGCATTATAGAGAGCGAGAGAGAGAGAGAACGCAAATGATAAAAGAAAAAGCAAACGCCATGCTTTGCAATATTGGATACACACATCCACACATGCACGTTACACCAAACAGCGCACACACAGAAACCTGCCAGACTCAGCCTTTTGAGATAAAGCAAATTAAAGGGAATTATTGATGACCTGCAAACTGTTTGAAGACTAATGACAAAACTGCTGCCGCCTGTGAAGACTGGAGGTTTAGAGACACCCTGCAGTGAGAGTGACACCTGCCATACACACACACACACATACACACCCACATTCACTCACTCTGCGCCAAGAGAATATTTACTCTCTGTGGGGGGCGGCTTTCATGTTGGAGATCAGAGCTCAGGCCTGACTGACGGCAGTGTTTTCAGACTGGGCTTTAGCCACTGTGTCCCTGTTACGTCCTCTCTCTCTCTCTCTCTCTCTCTCTCTCTCTCTCT
>OMKL01102685.1:0-13466 GCA_900302295.1 Parasudis fraserbrunneri | reverse complement strand
AAAAATGGGTAATTTCTGATCGAGAGCAGGGTTGTGACACGGTTCCTACCTGGGTCAGCTTTGTGTAAAAGTATCAAGTTGGATTTTTGAGACAGCCACTTGTAAATATAATGTATGAATTCAAAGACCTTCGGCTGTCCCAACACCCACCATTATATAGTAATAAAATGTTAAAATTTTTCTTCTGAGGTACAGTACTTCAAAGGAATAGTGAGAGCACCCTGTGTTTATGTGCAAGCAGCTTACATGATGTCCATGTCCAGCATGTCCTGACCCTCCTCCTCCTCCAACCACCAAAGGGCAACACTAATGGCAAGGTCATAATGGGCCTGTCACACGGACACACATGAATACACCCAAGTAAGTTAGATACTGTCATACCTACAAGTTGAATTAAGTTGATTGTCAATTAATTTTCATTCGATAGGATTTGTTCAAATGCTCTGACAGAACCTCTTAACTGCTTATCCCTCACCTTCAAATGATAACTATATGTAATTCAGGATAGCTATCAGGCAAGTTATATGCTGTGATACAGGTCAGGTGTTCCTCTCCTAATCTTTTACCAGGTCATCCAGCATTGTGGAGGTCCCCTTCCCTTTTGGGTCAAAAGCATTCTCTCGGAGTCTCTGCCCAATGTAATCACCCCTGTTGAAATTGGAAAAACAATACCAGTGTTTGTGACATGTGATTCCCAAGTCATTCTTGCCTTGATTCAAAAATGTTTTGCCGATTCATCACGGCCATAGGCTTTCAGTGTATCTGAAAAATGTGTCTTAAACACCATATAAACCTATGAGTCACCTAAACTGATTCAAATTGCTAACCTCTTATGTCACTTGTTTTCTGAAAATTATGATTCATCTTCTTCCTTTTTAGAAAACGTATTAAAGCAAGTTTTCTGAAAAATAAATGAGGTTCAGATGTTAGCATGAATTTAGTCAAATGTGGTGATTTTCATGGGTTTTTGTGTTTTAGACACATTTTCAGATACACTGGAAGCCTTGGCAGAGGTGAATCACCAAACAAATAACTACAAAATCATTCAGTAATGGCAAAAGATTAATTCTGATTTCCTTTTGTATGAAGGCAACAATGACTTGAATCCCACAAACACTGGTATTGTGCATCACAAAGGCACATGATACAAATATTGTATTCTCAAACAAACTCTTCACGTTAACATCCACTCACAGGAGGGCCTTAATGTCTTTTTTCAATCGTCTCGTCTCCATTTTCTGATAGGGCACTATTCATCTGAGTCTGTAAATCCTGCAAAGAGATTAAGTAATGCATAATATATCTATTCCCATGGATGATGATAACCATTTGAGAGAAAAGCGATAGATGTCCGTGAGGCTGGGCAGGTCTGCTTGCATAACCATTATTGACCTACTGTATACAAGGGGATAATTTACTACTACAGACACAGTGCTGCGTAGCCATGGAATGAACCTGACACCTCTTTGGAATGTGATAGGATGACTGTACAGCTCTAATGCAAACCGACAGAAGTATAGTATTTTGCCATAGTGTCGCTTATTGAATTTGTTTAAATTTTGCTGTTGAAATTGAGTGATATAATGCCAGCAATGTCATAGAACTGTCTCTGGATTCATTTTGAAAATGTACCTTTAACAATGCAATGGCTGGCCAATGAGATAAATACCATAGTCTTAAACCAGTAGGAGCCTTGTACTCACCACACTCCTCTATGATCACTACCAGCTGTATCCGGAAGCAGTAGGCTACAGTATGTTACAAATGGCAATACAAAATAAAAAAAATGTGGTTCACTGTGCTAGACAGCAGCAGGTAGTCTTTCTGTAGTCTTTCCAGGGAGAACTTGCCTTGAAGGGCTGTATGGCACAAAAAGATAGCCAACTTCTCAGGCTTCTCAGGTGAACAGCCTAGTCTGAATTATTTACGCCTGATCCCCTGTCAATCTCTGTGGCAATTACCCAACTGACTACACAGTGAAACAAAAGACAAAAACACACCGGTCATCAGCTTACAGTAGTACAGAAGCCGAGTGAAATACCTTTAGGCGAATAACATTGTATGCCTGTCAGAAAAATATTCTAGATCTTACTCTTGAATTGACATGCTACACAACAGCCCTATCTTAAAGGACCATATCAGTATTTTTTACATGTGGGTCCAAGTCACATTTTACTTGAAAAAAAATTATTTTTTCATAATCTTTTATTGTTTGGTATGAATTTGGTAGTTATTTTCTGCCGATTCACCACTACCATTGGCTTCCACTGTATCTGAAATTGTGTCTTAAACACCACATAAACCTAAGTCACCACATTTGACATCTTATGGAATGGTAATTGGACTGCATTTATATAGCGCTTTTATCCAAAGCGCTTTAAACCTTATGCCTCACATTCACCCATTCACCCACCGACAGCGGAGGCAACCATGCAAGGTGCCAACCTGCTCGTTGGGAGCAGTAAGGGTTAAGTGTCTTGCTCAAGGACACTTCGACACACTGCCAAGAGGAGCCGGGGATCGAACCGGGAACCTTCAGATTACCAGAAGACGGCTTGTTTTCTGAAAAGTTTTGCTATTGTGATACAATACAGTATCTGAGGAAGAATTCCTTTAATTCATTTTTATACACTGTATTAAGGCACAATAGAGCAACATTTCAGGGGGAAAAACAAAAACTTCTCAGGAAAATAAATGCACTGCAGATGTTAGAATGGCATTTTAGTCAGATGTGGTGACTTTCATGAATTTATTTTGCGTTTAAGATACATTTTCAGATACAATGGAAGCCAATGGCAGTGGTAAATTGGCAGAAAGTAACGTCAACATTTCTCAGTAATGGTAAAGATTATGTAAAAGGATGGGCACCTCGATTTTTGTATGAAGGCACGACTTGGAACCCATGTGTCAAAAAGACTGGTATGGTCCTTTAATGCATGACCTGAAAAGAGTGATGTACATATATGCAAGTGCACAAACACTGTTGAGATGTTATTTACTTTGTCAAATCTGAATAAAGTATTTTTGACAAAACTCAAATTTAGTTTTACTGAGGATTTTTCTTTATTTGCAAACAAATCTTTATTCAAGCACAAAAGAGGAAGTGGGTTAAAATAAATCAAGTAAAACAATCTAGTAAAATAAATCCAGGTAGAGGCGACTTCTAACTTTGGCTCAGCTCTTTTTGACTCCTCTTGGATTTCTTCGTTTTCTTTTCTTTAAATATTGGAGAACTCAGGAAATTGGTATCAGTGAACTTGTCTCCGCGCCTCATTTTGCTGTAAAAAAAAACAAACAAAAAAACAACAGATGATCATTTAGCGATGGTATATAAAAATGAACTACCGGCAAGCACACTGTAAATCATCTCAAATCAGCACAAAGGAGGTGCACAGCTTTGGCTTCAGCATGTCATGGAAAGTTGCTCATTTGATGCAGGTAGAAAAATAATCTAAATCCAAGGTATTCTTCTCTTTTGTATAAAATTAAAAAGCCTTTATTTAGATGAAAGGAGGTGGTGGAGCACTAAAAAAATTGCCCCCACAGCAAGAAAAATAACACGCATGAAACCGTCCAGACCCATGGCACACCTAACGTTATGCGTAGGTGCAGCCATCCCGATGTTCGCGCCAGAGTGCAATGTCCCACAGAACGTCCCACACAGAACGTCCATGAGTGAGTGAGTGAGTGACCACAATTTGCGACATATAGCCCACGGCGGCAGTTCCTGCGCTCCGTGGGAAAAACACGATGACAATTCATCATCTGTAATGTTCAACTAAAACTATTAGGTTATTATTATTCCATATATCTTTATTTAAAGCAATTTTTAAACCACTGGAAAAAGGTCTTGGAGTAAACCCTGATCCCCCCCTTAATTGTAGCAGAAACACTAACATAGCATAAACCTGACAAAGGCACGCATTGTGGCAGAGACTGGCCATCCTAAGAGTGCCAACGGTGCTGGTAGAACGTGTCCCAAGTAGTGTTATTGCCTATGTAGACTTTGATAATTGGTTTATTGTGGTTTTTGAACTGTAATGTGTTGAATTGTATATGATATAGATGTACTTGATATGGTATGGGTATTTCATGTGTTTTTGTATATGGTTTGCATTTATATTTCTGAAATGCATGGCCAATTAGAAAAATATTTATCTATAGAGCAGGATTATGGACATCTGTCTTGAACAATCAGATGACAAAGAGTGATTTCTAGGGTTGAGTATAGTTTAGATGTTTTTTGGATCCCGGTGCCAAAACCAACACTTTAAAGCTGCAATAATTATTTCTAGAGGTCAGGAAGGAGCCACTATAAACAAAGCCTTCTCCCAAAACATCTTGCCGAAGGGATCATTCTAAATACATCATGTATGAACATAACACTGCCTTGCTGTCACACAGTCTTGTTCTAACTCAGAGGTGTGCTGAGAATGGTCACACATGGATTACTAGATTTCAAATACAATCCATACAACTTTCTCTTGGGCATTTCCTGGTTGTTAAACAAGGTGAAAATGGCCAATTGAGAACAAAAACTTCACCTAAAAAGATTGTTCTTACAGCATAATAGTGATGTAATCGAATTGAATTGCTGGAAAAAAAAAAGAAAAAAGAAAAAAATACTTTTAAATGCATAGGTTTATAGAATAGGCAGACCTAAAGCTCGATACAGGGTTTGTCAACAAAGAAATGATGGAATAACAACAGACTAACTGCTTGTGGTGCAAGGTTGATTGAGCAGGACTCAACAAGACCTTCTGATAGCAGGTAGTCATAAGAAGTTTTGAAAATGTGAAAAATACTGCAAGAATATAATTATTGCAGCTTTAACATGATGCTGGCTCCTTAACGATGCCAAAATTGATACTTAAAAAAAAAAACATCTAGATTAGTTACTAATGCTTAGAACCAGTTTCGTATTGCAACATAAATCCAAGAAATTACCTTTAGAAACCATGTTGATCAATATTAACTGCAAATGTGGTGGGGGGGTGGGACACCACAGTCAAACAGATCATTTCTAGCTTCATAGTGTGTTCTAGGGATCTAGTTCTCCTCTTGGGACACTTTATTAATTCAGTTCTAAAGATATATCACATTATTTACACTTTTCAGAAGTTCACATTTCTTTCCCAAAACTACATGGTGCAACTTTAAACTTGGTGAACGGCATCTCTTGTTCTATCATACACATCACAGTTACACCTATAACTCTCTTTGCCTCACACTCTCTGTTCCCGCTGTCCTGCCTCTGAAAGCCCACAATCAGGGGTACAGTCTGGCTGCACCAGACTGCTTACAGGACAGTATGTACAGCACATTTTATTTCTGTCCTTGTTGTACCTCAGCCATGGAAACTCTGCTAGGAAAAAAAAAGGGAAAAAGAAAAAAAAACTGCTGGGCAGGACATTTCACTGGCTGTCCCTGTATCCTCACTTGTCTGTTCTGGTTCAGGATCTGAATTCTGTCTTTCTGTTTCATCTGCTTGCGGTACTGGTTGATTTGCTGAAGCATTGTACAGGGGGGTAGAGGCATATTTTTCTTTCTGTTTCAGAAGCATCTCATCTGTACTGCGCTCAGCGCGAGAGAGGGAGAGTGAGACACCCAAACCGAACACACAGGCACAGCAGATCAAATTAGAAACTTTGATAGTGGGATGATCAATGCACACTTGTAACATACCATTTGATCAAATCTTGAAAAACTTTTATTCATTTGAAATATGCACGTGTGACCATGAAAATTGAATTGTATGTCCAATTAAAAAGGTTGCAAAATGCAACCATTCATCTGCTGCGGTCATTGTGTGTTTCAGTAACATGAAGCCATATAGAGCATTCTGCTTTTGATACAATGTTCTGCTTATCGCCTATCACTGTTGGTTGACCAGCAGGTGAGAGAAAATTGTTTTCAAACTTTTCTGACCATAAAAGGGTGATAGATCTCGGTTCTCAGTTCTCGATACCCAAGCCTTGTGATCTCTATTCAGGAAATTATCCAGCGTTTACATCATATAGGGGAGATAAAAAATATGCTCCATTTTATTCCACTTCATAATTGTGACATCAGAAAATATCAACCAACAATGAAGCATGAAGCAGGTAACCCATTTTTAGAGTCAAGTGAAAGGAATTAAAACAAAAGTCATAATTTTTAGCCATCTTAAATGTTGCTTCATGCAGGATTTTCCGTTGTGGTTGACGTCACAATGTTGCCCATAAAACACTAACTAGAAGACTAATAACAGTAATTGTTAGGGCTGAAAAATCTGAGATCTGCATTGGTGAGTTTTTTTTTTAAAGTATTTGCTATAAATTACCCACCAAAATAAAGGCTTTCTAATCTTCACAACAGAGAAGAATGTCTTGGATTTTTCTTTTCTACCACACTGTGGGTCATGCCATACAGTACATTCATCATATATCACAAATAGTTTGGGATGTTTAAGTTCTTACCTGTTAATTGATGGCTCCTTATAACTAACTGCAGCGTTACATCTCCTTGCTCGTCTTGTATTTCCATTATCTGGGGTCAAAATGGTGTTAGTCAGCGATGTCATGGCTCTGCCTGCTACAAAACACAAAACACAAAACAATAAAATATTAATAAATTGCATTTATCTAACTAGACTAATATGAACCATAAATGTAGCCCAAAAATTTACAAGATAAAAGGCACCATCACCAGTGCATAGAGACGGCATTATTCATATCACTCCTAAGATCTAAAAACATACAAAACGTTTTCTTCAAATAATATCTAAATTGCAGACTTAACAAGCAATACACAAACTACCACACCTGGAGAAGCTTCAGCTGTGACCACAGCAGTAGGCCCATCATATACTGCTACTCTGTCTGAGTTGACCCTCCTGGGGCTAGAGACCAGGCAGTCCATGTCAGTGTCAGCAGTGCTGACATCCAGCGCCTCCCACGGGGGCCTCTCATCCATCAGAAAGTCCCTCAGACTGTGAAAGTCAGCCTCTCTACTGGCATCTTCTTTATGCGTCTCAGCCACTGATACATTAGATGCCCTGACGTTGCCGAGTGAAACACGATTTTGAGTTATACTGCTAGGGACAACAAAAGTCTCCCTGTTATGTCTTGTAGAATCCTTAGGGCTGGTTGCTTCTATGACGAAAGTCTCTCTACACCGGTTTTGTGTCTGTATTTGTTTCTGTGAAGCTATACCATTTGCACATTCACTGCCTTCGCAAGGTAAAATGTCATCAGAGAACAGAGAATAATAAGCATCATCCTTGAAGGGCCTGAAACCGCTGTGGCTCCTTTCATTCATTTTCCTCTTTCTCCTGTCATTCACATGGCCTTTGGACTCCTCATTGTGTGTGGTTTTCTTCTTGCTGGACCGGCCCCCGTCCTCTGTCCTGGCCTTCTTGGGTTTCTGGACCTCTGTGATTTCTGAAGCTATATGATCTGTGATAAAAACACAGTCAGTTGGGTGGTGAAATGGTGGTATTTCATGGTTATGTTTGCTTAAGTCCTCTGGAACGTTTGCTGGTTCCTGGGTGGCCTCTGGAACGTTTGCTGGTTCCTGGGTGGCCTCTGGAACGTTTGCTGGTTCCTGGGTGGCCAGCCAAGGGCGCTTCCCTGTGATCTGTACTTCCTCAACGATGTAATCATTCCTGTGCCCCATGGGGGGAGGGGTTTGTGGGCTTTGTTCACAACCGTCCCTCACCGTACATACATCCTTAATTGTTTCCGATTCTTCCGCCACAGAGTTGAATCCAGTACCTGGAACACAAAATGGCTCCACAGCACCTGGTTCTGATGCTGCATTGTTTGACAGGGCGCTATCCCTGGTCACTGAGACCACAAACGTCTCCCTGCATCTCCTTCTGAGGTTCCTTGATGAGTCTGTACGTCTCTTACTTCTCTGTCTAGTGGTCTCAGGTTTGCTGACACTGAGGGGAGGGCAGCACATGTTCCCCACCTCTGGCTGTGTGGCATGATCATCTGTGTAAGCCAGGAACTCTTCATATAACTGTTGGTCTTGGTGTGCTCCATTATCTGGCTTATTTTCTTTTTCTTCAGATTCATCGTCTAATCTGAGTTGCAGAGCTTTGCTCCTCCTGCTTTCCCTGGAAATAGTTTTCCTGCCCCTTTGAGATGGCGAATCACTAGTTTCCCTAGTGACTGCTTTGTCCGACTTTGACACTACATACGTGTTACGCAATTTAGCTTTGGAACTTTCCTTTTTTGCAACGTCTTTCTCTGACAGGAATATTACACTTTCTTTGAGTTCGGAGCTCTGAATTTCAGGGTCCTTAACAAAAATATCCTGCTCAGGTGAGACAGTGTTATGGTGATTTGACTTGACAGGAATAATAGGTTTCAGTGAGTCATAAGGTCTGAAATTGTCTTTCACAGTCTTCTTGCCTAATCTGGGGATGCAAGAAATATGGGTCTTCCTCTTTAGTGGTTCAGTCTCATTGGCTACAGTGTCTGTAATAGCGTCCTCTGTAAGGTCTGTCTGTGCTCTCTGCATCTCTGTCAACTTCAAATTTGCAGAGCTCCTTCCCTCAGGATTGTCATCCTCACAAGACCTGCCAACTTGTTTCTTTTGCCTATTAACTTTGTCTGTCTTAACAAAGGCTTTGTCTTTCATCTTTTGTCTCTCTTTCTTCTTTTTTGGTTTGTCAGAGTTCTCAGACCTGACCATTTTCTTGGGCTTCGTTTCAACAGTGACTATTTCAACACTGTCACTTATCGTCATCTCCATCAGTGTGTTGAGAAGCATAGTCCTGTCCAGCCCATTACCATGTTCCGGTTCAGTCTCTGTGGCTGAGCGACTTGGATGATCAATAATGTCGGCAGAAATAGACGACTGTGGCTTTTCAGACATGACAACAACTGAGGGGATAAGATTACTATGAAGACAGGGGACTGGGTGAACATCAGATCCAGACTCAGGGAATAACTGTGAAAATCTCTCCTCTAGGCTACTAGAATGGCAGATTGTTTCTCTTTGACCACATTTTCTATCCTTGCTTAAGTGCCTTTCCATATCATTTGTGCCGTCTGTGAAAATAAGATGAGAAAAAAAAAAAGCTCATTAGTTTCAGTCAAAACTACAGTACATCCATAGGGTGTTCAGACTACGGGAGACAAAGCAACAGGAAATCAGTCAGTTTCAATGGAAGACGGCAACATGAAGCTACAGATGCTGGCGTGACGGATGAGCGCAGCTTCAAGTTATGTTGAGCTCAACTTTTTTCTCACACTTATGACGCTGTGAAGCATTAACAAATCACAGCAAAGAAAATTAAATTTCAGCTGAGACGGTTCCATCCAAAAAACAGTGACTAACGCTGTATATCCATGGACCACAAGAGGGCGCTCAAGCAGTACTTGAGGGGCGACTTGGCTTCAACGTAGCTGACCAAGCCTGACCGTTTTGTAGCTTTGTCACCCATAATCTGAACACCCTGTAAGACTGATAATAATGTGAAAAACTGCTGATATTCACTTATTTATTCACTATAATGTTCCCAATACTTGTGAGGTCCACTATTTATGCTCTGAAACCATCTAATACAATGTGAGAATGTGCGCTAGCACTCTGCTTCGAGTTTCCAATGTGATCACTACCTTAGATTCAACATTGTAAACTATTTACTTTGAATCGCAGAGGAGTTTGTAGAGGTGTTTTTTTCAGTTAGGTCAACACTTGATTGTTTAAGGGGACACATCTCATCCTTGCCAAGTTCTGTTTGGGGAGGTGACTGAACCGCAAGTCTACGTGAGAGAGAAAGAGAGAGAGAGAAATCAGTTAAAATACACTATATTTTTAGGCTTGCAAGCCAGAAAAAAATCTTGCATTATTGAATCTTGCATTGTGAAATAATTTTGCGAGGCTACCAAATTCTTAGCATTCAACACAAAAGATCTCAAATCAATCAAAAACTGTACTTAATTTACATGAGCACATATCTAGCTGAGAAAATGTCCCACCTCTCCATCTGAATATAGTCATCATCTGTGTCAGGAGATAGCCTTTTATCATCATGAAATAGTTCAGTGGCATCCTAAGGGAGATAAATAAAGTCACAAACAGAGTGCAGTAATTCAGGAGTTGCCCAACATGTTGCCTTGTGTCACTGCCTTAAAGCTCCAATCCACAATCCCCTAAATTCTGGGTATGTATGCTCTTGAAGAGTTTGACTCCAATGTTTACAAATATTTTCACATGTAAATCAAGCTTTTACAGGCATAAAATGCAATGAGTCATCATTTACATCAATTTGAGAAGAAAGAAAACCCTCCGATACCATATTTTGGTTTTCAGTGGGGCAATCCTTTTGTTTACATTTTGATTGAGGATTGGGCCTTTAACATGTTGACCACAGTTCAGTTAATATGATAAATTTCAATACTGTTTAAAAGTGTAATACAAATGTGAAAGGACTGATTCAGTCAGCAGTAACTGAATATATGCATTTAAAACCTAACAGAGGTTCACAGTACTATGTTTCTTCTAAATTAATTTTAAGCACACTCTTGATGACCAATTTTACAGGTTGACGCAGCTACATATCCACATTCCACTCTTAATATACACGGATGCATGAACCCGCACACACACACACAGGTTTCCTTACAATATCAAAAGAGACAAATTCAGCCACTCTGCCCAAGTGATGCAGAGCACTGCTGTGAAGGTCTTTCAAGATTAGGATCTGTGAAAAAAAGAAGAAGAAAGTAACAAACATCAGCCATCAAATACAGGCAACAGCATGAAGACCACCAACTTCCTAATGTGGTTTATAAGACGCCTCAAGGGCCATACTTCTAGACTGATTCTGAACCATGTACATTTAAAAAATGTGTACTGCTAAAGAGGTGATCTTTTTCCATTAAGAAGGTACATAGTGCAGGTTTACGGAGATCATTCTGAATAACTACCTGAAAGACAATAATATGGGCAACACAATTTTACATATTTGTCGATTTAGGCTTATCAGTATTAGTCAACAAAATCCTATGACTAGCCTATTAGTTGACCAAGAACATCTTCAGTCCAAGACAGCCCAACAATAAAGTTTTAAATTAAATTGACGATCACATTTTATTGAATGGAACTATCATGTATGCTCCTCAGTGCAGGATGGACATGCCAAAGAAATTAGCCAATTTCCAGGAATCAGGAAGAGCGGATTTTGACATAAAAAAAAGTGTTTTTGGAATGTACTGGTACGTAACTGTGCCATACAAAAAAAAAACATTTACCACTCACTGTAAGAGACACTTGTCTGGTCAAAAATAAATAAGCAACTTCTTATCTTGCATTTTTTTATTTAAAATCGGACAGCACTTGACTGTAAATGCTGTACCTCCTGTTAAACACCTTTCCCTATCAGATTCTTCAGATCCCAGAGTAGGGGTAGGTCTAATCTTGACCCACCAGGTTCTTGTGCTTGTGTCTCCTGTTGGCTAGGTCCAAGCGTAGAGCCTGTACTTCTTTCTGCAGGTACACAATCTCCACCCCCAGTTGCCTGCTTCTCTCTTTCTGAATCTGCAGGGCTGTAGCCAAGGCCTTGTTGTTGGTCTTCAATGACACCCTGAAGAAGGAGGATGTGTCTGGGGGAGGAGGGTCGTCAAGGAAAATTGTGTTAATAAATGCATTGTATAGAGTTGTACTGAGTGATATCCTTCCTTCCTGCAGCCAAATGATAAATGTCTGAAAATAATAAATGGATGGAACATATAACAATGAAAAACATTTGTAAAATACAAGTTCTGCTCCCATTTCTTCCCACATCCAAATGAATGATGCACTCACTTTGAATCTTGTTCTTAACTTTTGATGCCACAGCAGAGGTCTGCTTAGAAGCCTTTGAGGACATAACTTTCTTCCCAACTGACGCAAAATTAGTTTCTTGAGTCATGCCTATGTACGTGGGTGGATCAAGGGACTGAAAAAAGCACAGGCTAACGTTAGCTATGTTTATCGTGCTAGCAAACCTTAGCTAATGTTAGCTTAGGTTCAGTCGGCCGTTAGCCCTGACATGAAACCACTCCAAAAATGATAACGTACGTTAACGTTAATAAACTTGCCGATGTAGCTAAGCCTGTAAACCTAACTCCCTAGTGCTTAGCTCGGACTCTTGGCATTACCAAGCTAAATAGCTTGACTAGCTAACGTCAGCTAACTGAGAAAAAAACGAGAAGGAAAACAAAGTAAACTTGGTTTACACAACAGCCCCGTCTCCACTTAAATATATACATACAACAAAAGCCCGCTCGTATTGGTCAAAATTACGCAGATTGACGACGTTGTGTGACGCACAGGCGTAGAGAGAGCTCTGGCGTGTACGCCCGCCCACTAGTTGACTAGCGGCTAGGCGTTTTCGATAGACATTAAAGGGGAACTACACAAAATGTAAACATTAAAAACATACATGTTATTCCTATGGTCCAAAAATATTAGTGAACAAGTTGTTTGCTGTCTTCCCATTAGATATTTGGGATCACATTTATATTGCTGAAGACAATAGTTTACAGTTTCAAGAAGTTTCAGTTGACAAGAGCCCTCCCTATTGAAACAAGCCATTCAGAATTGCAGCCAACATCAACGTAGATATAACGACTGACCAATCACTGACCAATAACAATACGCTCATTGCATATTGGTGGTCTTTGACTTGTGTGTCTCCATTTTTCAACCAGGAAATCATGGCAGCTTGCTTGTAAGCATTCTCTTTTTCCACCTGAACGGTTCACTAAAGTATGTTTCGGACAACATTTTAGGCAAGAAATAGGATATGCAATTGCTGGATCTTAATTAATATTTATTCATATATATATTTATATATTTATTCTATATCTGCTACGCCTAGTTTGACTCCACAGTTCCGGAGTGCGGAAGTGTGGGGAGCAGCAGCTCATTTAAATTTAAAACTACAGACACAGAAACAGCCCATCAAGAACAGGACTGAAACAGACTGGTATAGAAGCATGTTAGACTGCATAATCTGAGTGGTATTTTCAGCAAAAAAACTTCAAAGAAATGTTTTGGGGACCTCAGAGACCTATATTAACTTGTTGAAAAGCAATATAATATGGGACCTTTAACCCTGCAAGACCCAGCGTTGTAAAAATGCAACATTTGTATTTTATCAAAAAAGGGTATAAATCATTTGTTTTCCTGTTCTTTTTTCACCTAAACATCATCATTGGATCCTATTGTTTAGTCTTGCAATGACATTGGCCAGGATATTTGCATATAAGTACCCCCCACAGAGGCAGCAAAATTCACAACTTCAAATTCCTTGAAGGAAGAACAACTCTCATTTTCACTGGATGGGATTCATCACAAAAAAGTAAGTAAAATGCCTGTAATATTTTTTTGGGTGATCATTAGAATGTCTAGAACATGTACATTTGTTATTATTGTGAAAGATATCCCCCAAATGTAAATTAGAGCATGCTTTATACGTGTTGCAT
>OMKL01102684.1:0-19397 GCA_900302295.1 Parasudis fraserbrunneri | reverse complement strand
TGTCCTGCGTCTACGGCTAGATGGAGCACGCGGTGTAAGGTCACGTATGTACACAGCTGTGTTGAGCCCTGCCACCACAGCATTAATGGTCTCATCTAGCCAGGTGGACTGCATCAGGTACCTGGGAGCCAGCTGGAATGATAAACCCTGTATCACTCCACAGAACCACAGAGTCTCGCACAGCAGTCTGTCTGAACATGCCATGTAAACTCACACACATACATGCCTTATCCCATACCAGCGTACGCTGGACCCATACACCATTATCAGGCGCTCGGAAGGAGCATCTCTATAATCACTGCATTCACACCTTAGGAGATGTCACGTCTAGGAGTGTTGCCTGATGGCATCCAACCAAATATCAAGTCATACATTTCATCCTTAAAGTTAGTACAGCCATCAAAACACTTGTCGGTGGTGCCCGACCTGACCCTGCAGTCCTTGAGAACATGTAGTAGTAGTAGTTAGGGGTTTCACAGAATAGTCGACTATCAAAACCGTTAGTGGACACTGTCCGTCATTGTAGACCAATCGTTCATCTGTGGTTTTAGCACGGTGCAGTAATAAAGCAGTGACAATGCATCTACAGCAGAAATGCAGGTGGGGGCACTGTGGTGTATAGTGCATCATAGTAGGCTATTCAGAGCTTTGGAGATGGCCTTCTAATGACCAAAGGTGGACATAACTTTGGTTGTTGTTGAACCTAGATTAGTTTGAACACTCATCATTATGCCATGTTAAATAAACAAAATTTAAGGTATTTAGGGAAGGAAAGACTCCCGTTATCCCTGCAAGAAAGCAGATGCATTGTTACTGCAGTCTATCTCCAGCTCAGACACGCTTACTGGGGGTTTAGTCCAATCAGATCACGGCTCTTTTGTAAACAGCCTCTCAGAGCCAATTGAAGACTCTGATATTTCACCTACCCCCAGGTTGGTCCTGCCTACATTAATTAACCCTTTACTAGCTGTATTTGAAAGCTTTTTGACGAGAATTGATCATTGTTACTGGGTGAAAAAAAAGTGATATATCTCTTGCCATTAATCGACTATTCCACTACTTTTTGGGAGCAGTTGATGGCTACTAAAATGCAGTAGTCGTGAATGCCCTCGTAGTAGCAGTGTAGAGTAGTGCTGTAAATAGTGCAAGAAGCCAAGACAAAGAAGCATCACGCCTCATGCCAAACCTGTGCCGTGCGTGCCTGTGTGATGCGATGGCGGTTGACGTTGGCGCGAACCCTCTCGCTCTGCTGGGTGCGGGCGATGGCCCGGGTTGGCCCCACTGTGGAGGGCCGAGAGCGACTGGTGGTGGGACGGGCACTAGCCAGGCTCTCTGCCTCACTTAGCTCCTCCGCTGAACCCCCTGAGTCAGGAACATTTAACAGACAGATTTGTGAGAAGATGCCTGTGAGCGGAGATGCCATATGTTCTTTGCGGTAATCTAAAAATATTTAGCTGTAAATAATCCCTTTTTAAGTTATAAGTATTGATACACAAGTGATAATATTACTTGAATGGCGGTTGTTGGCTTCACACTCAGGGCAGAACCATTCCTCTACAGGAACAGCATCCAGGGGGGGTGTTAGACACTCCATATGGTACCTTCCATGACACAGAAAGCTCAAGTTAATCTATTAGCAGATTTATCAAAACCTGTCTTTGAGTGAAGCTACACTGTAGTGTGTCGATTTAGCAAACCTACAATTTTAGCTACCATTTGGCCCCATGGGCATGCATTCTAACTCGCTAAGAGCAGAGAGGCACATGGATAATGCAGAGGTTCTATGCAACTGTTCTTATCAAAAACAAGTGCTCCAAGAAGAACAATATCTACTAGTTACATGAACAATGTCGCTACATCAAAGGACACCGTCCAGACTCTTTCAGCCTGTTTCAGTGAGAGTGGTGGCTACCATAACCTCCATGACTTCGAAAAACTTCAGATGTCAGAAATTTTGCTTTCACAAATAAGCATATAAGATATTCAGTATTTAGTGGTATAACATCGATCTCACCCAGCATCACAGCCATCACAAAGTAGGAGGCGGTCCTCGCGGTCTCTCCCCCCACACACCTCACAGCTGGTCTGCTCCAGGTCCAGATCCACCACCTCCTCCTGACCCTCCTTCACAGGCTTCTGCACTGTGATCTGAACCCAGCCACCACACACAATTACTTCAATTACTACTACTCTTATTTCTGCACTGTGTCAAAATAAAACGTGAAAAATACAACATTTGAAAGCCGTTTGATAAATATTGGAACTGAAGGATACAATTACTGGTGTTTCAGATAAGGATTTCTCTCAAGGATAAAAAATAATTGTTGATCTTATAACTGAAGGGTGATTACACAAATAACATCACACTCACCATCTTCTGCACTTTGCCTCCATAACACTTCCGTAGGTAAATGTTATTGAAGACAATTCGGTCTACAGGACAGGAGTTTGCGTTCTAAATGAGGAAAAAGAAAAAGGGAATTTAAGCCTGCTGCTTTCACTCAGTTTTGGCATTTTTAAAAAGAATGCAGACCAATCAAATGAATCAACTTAAAGGTACCAGAGATACGTTCTTGTGCCGGTCCCTACGACCCGAGGTCACACCTACCTTGGACCACTCGAGGATGCAGTCGAGACAGAAGTAGTGCTCACAGCTCTCCGGTGTGGCCACAGGCTGGCTGGTGAAGGAGTTCAGGCAGATGGGGCATTTTTCGGTGTCCTCGTCCGAGCTCAGCCCTGCCAGGTCAGCGGAGGTTCCCCCCACTGCTCCCTCCAAGGCCTTACCATCTTCCTCCTCTCCATCTGGGAGAAGCAGGTAGAAAGTAGGTTGCTCGGAGGTATACCGAATAGGTATACTGTTATGGATCCGTGCAAAGGTATGGATTTTTACTATCGTTGTCCACAATATACACATATGATATCATAATAATTATACATACGGTTAATCAAAATGTGTTCGTTGCAGTGGTATTAAAAAACTATTTACAAGAAAATAGACCGTTTTGAATGAAGCAGCACCATGACAACTGTATTACAAGAGAATACATAGAAAATGTCATCACATTGTAATTTGTACTGGAAAACTAAATACCATCACAAACTACGATATCATCAAAACTAAGACAAATATCATGACATATTTTGCCCATATTGTCCAGCCCTGTCGAGCACTCTAACGCAAGAAAAACAAGTACTTGAAAAATAAAATAAACATTTGTCTGATTGAGACAGCTAGTGCATATCGCCATACTGCAGCCCTAAAGATTCTGACGTCTTCAACAGAAAACTGACAGCGCAACCGCATTAATTAAATTATTGTAAGCTTAAGATTCAGGTAAGGGATTTCTCTAATCTAAGTGTGAAATAAATATTGTTTCCTGTTCAGTCTCGCACAAAACAAAAGCAATATGAAGATTTTGTTAAGTATTTCCCAGTCGAGTTAGGAGTTAATAAAACAAGTACTCGATTATGAGGGACAAAGAGCGACATTCTCGCCATTAAAAAATGTACTTCATTCTGGATAAAAGAGTGATGTTTGGGTCGTTTGGACGTTCATCAGACGATAAATGAAGGATAGAAAAACACATTGTGTGAATTGCATTCAAAGTAAGTGAAATAATATCTTGAAATCCTATAATTTTGCAACTGACCATAACCATTGTAATCTTTGTATGATGCCACAGATTGCTATGGTTCAATGTTTTCTAGAGATGAGACTAATGTTACCTACAGAGATAAATGGTGGTAAGGAAAAAGTGTAGCAACCTCTGCTGCTCAGTAGTTTTTGTCTAACTGTGAATCATTAGTTATAATAGTTATATGGATGGTATATATGGTAATATATAATGCAGGGAAATGTGATATGACATGCAAAATATAAAAAAAGTTAAAACTTTGTCATCATCTACTCAAAATAAATAATGAAAAGAAAATAGTACATCTTGCAGAAAAATGAATGAATTCCTATTATAGTAAACAACACAAGTAAAATCTAATTTAGCAGCAGTAACTTCAGAGAATTGTTTTCTTTAAAAAGGTTAATCTGTTTCCCATCATGCCTGTGTAGCAATGATTCAAGAACACAATTGCTTCAATTTTGGCTTGCAATGCTAGATGGGTTCCATTGTAAGGTTTCTCTTTATGCTCAACTGCATTCCTGTTTTGTACACTATGTTGTTTTTGTATGGTTTGTTGCCAACAGTCCTCTTGAAGCAGTCACTCTACACTAAAACCCAAAATAGACTTCCACATTGGTTCTTTATCTGTGGTGGTTGCAGATCTATAGTTATATGAGCATTTATAGTTCCATGCAATGTTTTTGCTAATCTCTCCTCCACATGAGATTAAAGTAAATGCGGAAATGCGAGGCTCAAGGCAAGTGGGCCAATCACAGCGCTTGCGGTGCTGTGTCATCCTACATGCAGTTACGTTCTGGAAGAGGTGTATGTAGGCTCCACCGGGACCGGCAACACCTTGGGCAGAGCTCTGACAGCATTTCCACCTTCGAATATAAACTGGACTTAACACTGTCCTTGTAGTAGGTCTCACTATGTTGTAACGAGTTACAGTAATAAAATCACTTTTCCCAGTAACAAGTAGTGTACCGAATTACTATTTCAATTTTCAAACAATATCACAGTGACACATTAAATAATTAACTTGTTACTCCATTACTTTGATTTTGTCGAGACGAAAGATGACAAGAACATCGTTGTGGATCTGTAATCAATGCGAACTGCGCTCAAGGCTATTAGGTGCGCATAATATGAAAGAAAAAATATGTCAAAAGTAGGGACTCTGACACTCTAAAAAGATGAAACAGCGCTGATGCGTCTTCTTCACTTATGTATTGCATGGAGGCAGGTAGAATTATTGTCCCTCCTGGGTAGAATTAAAAGTTTCAGAGAAAATAGTAAGCACTGTTTCATCCTTTCAGAGTGCGAGAGGAGCCCCCAATACATACCCTCCTTTTCACTGTGAAAACTACAACCTCATATCTCTTGAAACACCTGCTAGCATACAACAGCACAACAAGTTGTTCAAAAAGAGTGTCCTTCATCAATTTCAGCCAATTGTGCTTTTCATCAAGCCTGTAGTAGTTACCGAAGTTCTTATGCTGCAGGAAAAAAGCTGCTGGTTTCCAGTTACTGCACTTTCAAACCATAGGCGTTGTGCTCTGCACCTTGCTGGATGTCAAGCCAGCGCACACGGTGTCTGCATCCTCTGTTGAAAACAATGACCGCGCTCAGCACAGTTCTGTGCTTGAGGTGGTTTGTGGTCTGGTTTAAAAGCCCAGTGAGGTGTGCTATTTGGTTACCTGGTCATTCACAAAGAGGTACACAGGCAAAGCAGCCTATGTTGTACTGAAATTTGAAGGCAAGAAAGTAAGTGACTGCCAATTCTGGTGGGTGTAAAGGAAAAGTAATAACAAGTAGTGTTACAAATTACTGCCCCCACAGAGTAATGAGTAATAATATTACTTTTGAAATGAGTAACAAGGAATATATTACTTTTTTGAGTAACAAGCCCAACACTGGTTGTACGAGATAATACATTGTGAGGGCTAATTTTATCATTAAACTATCTATATGACGGATAAGCTGGGAGAAACCACACTCTTGAACGACCCGTATGTGCATGTGAACCACAGCAGAAATTACATTTTCTAGCTGCTTGACCTGAACATTAATCAATCATTAAGCCAGCAATGTGCACAAGGAATATCTACCACAGTCGTGATGAGCTCAATTGGTCGACACTAAAAAGACACCTGAGGTGTATTTTAGAGAATTAAAATCAGCTGTATATCCATCAAAGCCAGGTTGAAACGATTATGGTCCACACTTACATTTTCCACAAGGGGTACTTAAAAGTGTCATGTTGTTTGTAGCATAAATATTAAAGAAATGAGCTTTAACATGTTTTGTATTACTTGTCATATACCATCATCCATTGTCAGGGCATAAGCCTATATAATATAGTCAGACAAGGCCTACTGGTATAGGATGATCAAATATCATTTTGACCAAGACTGAACACTCAAACTTTCCTGATCATTATACAGAGGAAAAACAAACATGTACACTGCATTCACAGCTTCTCACCATCACTGTCATCGTCCTCCTCCTCCTCCTCCTCCTCCTCATCCTCATCTTCCTCTCCATCAATGTGATCATCCTCTTCTTCCTCACCACTATCAGATTCTGCCTCCTCTACCTCCTCCTCAGCATTGTCTGAGTCATCTGGGTGGTAATGATGAAAGACACAAAGGGTGGATTTTAGATTTTAACGATTTGGGAAAAAATGACCAAAAACCTTTGCGATTCAGATATTGCAATTGAAATATGATTCACAACATTAGAAGAAATTTAATTTTCTGCTTCATAATATTGATTTTCGTTGCAAAATAGTATTGAAATGATGATGTGATATTTTCGTGGACCTATACCAAACAAAGATGTCTTCTTATGTCTGTAGAATACGATTTGTTGGTCGGGGGAATTTCTGCAGCACCATAGTATTTAAATTAGAAGGGTGTTTTCACACACATTTCGCCTGCAATTTCGAACATATTTCAATTTGTTATCTGTTCAGCCCTAGTGGGTTTAGAGGCACAATACAATAGTTCCTGCAGTATCTGAAGATGTACTCATATATTTTACTGTGAGGTGAAAGATACGATTCATCAAAATGGTTCTTGTGTCACTTTTCTACACAGACAGAGGAAGAATCCATGTTGATGCAGTAGAGGCTACCTGAGATGGCCCACATGGCAGCCCTCTTTCCTTTGCTGTGGGAGGTGTTCCGGTTGATCAGCTCATCCTGGCTGTCATCTTCGTCCATGGCTGACCATCAGAAGACAGGCAGAATCACCTCTCTCTGTCTTATTCTCTAAAAACAGATACACCTTGAAAGAGAACAGTAAGAGAGGAGTAAATGAGTGCACTGAGCACAGCAGTGCTACTCGAACAGGGTAACAGCCAGAGCAGGAACAACAGTGTTGAGATAAAAGTAATCCAGCACACACCAGGGATGTTCTGACTGACTTTTCCTTGCAGTCGATCTGAACACCGCTGGTGTGTGCTGCTGGATTGCTTTTATCAGGGGACAGAATTTGGCTAAGAAAATGCTAGCTCACTCAGTTCATTGCAATGATTAGGCCAAATGTTGGGTACTTTTATTAGAATCAAGTTTATAGGCTACTCACACAGCAACATGAAGGCCAAATCTACTCACCTTTCAAGAGGCAGGTAGTCGAGAAATATCTTTACACTCGTAGCTATTGTAAGTTCAAGGTGATGCTGTGTGCGTCTCATTCCCTGATGATAGACAAAACAAAAATAATACATAAGCCTCACTTATCATATTATGTATATCCCAAAGTTTGACAGTAAACATGACCGGTAGCCACAACCTTCCCTTATGTTGAGACCAGCTGGCAGAAAATTCCCAAAAGGATAATAGTTCACCGGGCAGTTCAGAAAGCTGGGCTTCAGTTTAGAGTGACTTGTGTAGAGGTTTTGCATAAAACTAGCCAACTGTTACTTTTATCATATTATCAGACGCTGTTATTTTTGCTAGCTGGCTGTGGAACAGCTTTATCGTCAACAAGGCACACTGCACTTTGCAGGAAAGCTAACGTAGCTAATTAGCATGCTTGCTGGCGACAGTGAGTGTGCTTGGCTACATAGTAACGTAACATTTGTAAACAAAGAAACACCCGGCATCAAGTGGGATCTATTTACACGATATGCCCTCACAATGTGCAACAACTGCATATGGCTACACCTAACGTTAGCTATTATATCTACCAACTAATATAATTATTATGGGAAATAGCTAGCAGCAAGCTAACATAGCTACCAGCTAAATAACGTTAGCATTAGCTCTGAATCCTGCTAAATTTAGCTAACGTTAACTGCAAGCTCGTTCGGGATCTGTGTGAATCCTGGCATTTATAAAGTGATGCGATTTCACCATTAATTTTCCATTGGGCTTAGCTAAATCACTTTTTTAAATGCAACGTGCATTTCACACCTACCAGAAGCAGTTGTGTAAGGCATGTTTAGAGTAAATTGGAGTCTCCACGATTGTTGAGTGACACCACCGGCTGGATATGGACGGAAATGGCTGTGAGCACTCAAATCACGGTGACACTCTTAAAGATACAGTGTATCCATTTATCAAATTATTAAAAGTAAGATACATTGTCTCATGTTTGACAAACAAGATAGCTACATTGTCTCATATTTGACGCACATGCAGGTCGCTGCCAGGCTGCCAAGCACGCGCTTTCAGTTCTTCCTTTCTGTTATTCAGAGCTGTGGGGCAGGTGCACCTGGTTTTCCAATTCAGGTTGTCCACGATCCAAGACCAGAGAGGTGGCAAATTCTAGCCCTCTGATACACAACATGGGTCAACAATGTCCCGTGTTGATTTTCAATATTGTTTGATACATAGCTGAATGTTTCTTTGTAATATCCTTTTAACAAAATAACATACCAACTTCTAATTCATGCTTGTTTTGGTTTTTTACCCATGTTGTGCATTTTTGGGTTAGTGGTATAAAAATGTTTTTTTATGAAAAAAATAAAATAAAACAACATTAAAAAAAGTGTTTGGAATTCATTAAATATTGAGTAATAAAATGCATAACATGCAAAGATATGAAACAAATTAATACGCTTGGGTCACTTTTGACCCATGTTGTGCATCAGAGGGCTTGTCAAGTATTTTCAAAAGGTACATGTCGGTAGATAATATTTTCATACAATTACCATTGCTGAGTGGTAACTTAGTCATAGGTTTTAAGCCATGAAGATATCCACCTTCCATAATAGTCGATGAACAAGACCTGTACTATCTAAAGTGGCAAAATCTTTTGATTGCCAAATAGTGTGTGGGGTCCATATGAACATATTGCTGTGTGACAAACTGTAAACTATAGTAACTTCGTTTTTGCATCTTGCATTATTACATCATCCCTATAAAACAGGCTGACAACAGCTGACATTACTATGCAACTTATGACTATCTACAACGGGGTCCCTTGACCTCTCACCTCAAGATATTTGAATGAAGCGGGGTTCATTAGAAACACACGAGTCTCATCTTTACAAACATGTCAGATGTATGTTAGTCCCATGTAGTTTATAGTCAAAAACATGCAGGTTCGTACAAAGATGTTATTTTCACTGAATTTCCCCATTCAAACTTTTGTTCAACTTTGGAGAATATTTTCATCCCTTTCCCGGTAGTTCAGGTGAAATTCTCTCTAGTTTCAGGCGATACCTCTACCTTCACTCTAGCTTTAGAAGTGAGCCCACTACAGCCTCCAAAAGATAGTAATGTCAGGTGTATCACTACTGATCCAACCAATTCTATAGGAATAAGTTAATGCTAAAAACACAAGATGCAATAAACAGGCACTAATCTACTTTTGTTGAAAGGTTATCACACCACAATCTATTCTATTCATATGGACTCATATGGATTCATATGGACCCTACAAACAATTTAGCACCCTAAAGATTTTGCCATCTTAGGTTGTATCTGTTGTATCTGTTGTATCAGTGTGGGCCTGTGAAGCCCATTGAGACATGTATTGTGATTTTGGGCTATACAAATACATTTGACTTGACTTGACTGTATCGATATCTGGTCTGGCCTATGGACTAAGGGGGGCAGGGGGCATTGCTGCTGCTGCTGCTGCTATTGTTACTACTACTACCAGAGACAGTCTATATGATGAGGAGACAGAGCACTGTTGCAGTTTTGAATGGCAAAGTCCATAACACTAAAGATAGCAGCGACAAAGAATCTACTTGCTACAAAACAAACATATTCAGAGAAAATAACCAAAGGTCGCATATTCTACTCCTTTTCAACTCTGAGGTCCCCAAAACATGTCTTTGAAGTTTTTTGATCAATATACCACTCAGATTATGCATTCTAGCATGCCTCTATACCCTTCTGTTTCAGTCCTGTCCTTGACGGGCTGTTTCTGTGTGCACGACACACACACGACCACGCACAAACTGGAATAAGAACTGCAGCGTGCCTGGCTCACGAAATTCAGATCAAACTATGCATTGCTGATCGAATATGAATTAAGATCCAACAACTGTATATCTGATTCATTTCCCGCCCAAAATGTTATCAGAAACATATTCTAGTGAACCGTTTAGGTGGAAAACTAAAAAGTTTACGAGCAAGCCGCTATTTTGTGCACGTAGGCTACACAACACAAGGCGCGTGCCTGGCTATAGACTACATCGATAGTATCTGCAATTCTGAATTGTTTCAATAGGGAGGGTTCTTGTCACAGCCGAAGTATAGAAACTGCACTAAGTACATATTTTACATTTTCTCAGTGTTGGGACAATGCCTCATTGTGTAAAACCATCGCAAATCACAGGAAAAGGCCATTTTTAGGATAGGGAACCATTAAATGTAATGTGATTTTATGTTGAGTAAAACTATAATCTACTTAATCTTGAGGTTGAATGTGACTTTTCAAGATGTTTAAAATTAATCACCATCTCTACTAAAAGGCTGGGAATCGTGCTGTGAGTGGTTGCCATGGTAACTAAGGACTCTATGGTGGGTGGCATATGCTAGAAGGTGGTCTGAGTAGAAAAAAAAAGTTTTTTTCTATTACAAAATTGTTGTTTTTGACCAAATTAACCATTCTGTGTTGTCAGCAATTTACCAGTGACTTTAAATATAAAAGAAAAACAATGAAATGTATGACAGATTCTTAGATGACTCCCCATTAAAAGAGATTGTTAGTCTCCGTTATCAAGATGGTGGCAGAGTGAACCGACTTCTCTTTAGACACACTTTGCTACTACTACTACTACTGTCGTCATCATCATCATCATCATCATCATCATCATGATCGACTCACTTTTTTTTTCAAAGCCATGAGCTGAAATCTTCAATAGGCCCATCTCTGTTTACAGGACCCATAAAACCTGGGCCAGCAGGTTGATTAGGGAGGCCGCCTAGTAATCAAAGGATTGCTTGTTTGATCCCTGGTACTGACAGTGCCAATACTGCCAAAGCACCCCTTAGCAAGGGCACCTAACTCTGCCAACCTGCTCCACAGACAGGTATTGAAAATTAGCAAACATTAGCTAAATACTGTGATACAACACAAAGGGCAGTTGTGTGCAATATGTCATTAAGGTTGTATCTGTCCTTGTAAAAAATACAAACCATATATATACATATACATACACAAAAATGAACAACCTACATGATGTGGAGACTTTTCTAGTGTCCACAATGTTCCAGGGTACTAGAACACTTTTACATTTAGAAACAGTTAAAAGTCTGACGTGAGGCATTTTTGTAACCCTCATCCCAATTCAGACGCTCTGGGTAAAAGCTCAGGAGCTCATTTTGCCCTTTGCCCCTGTTAAAGGAGCATCCCACCAAAAAAATAAAGCTGATTTAGTATGCCCATAATCTCACACATATCCCAAAATGATAAACCGTCCAAATTGTGCAAATTAATGTAGTTTGAGAGTTGATGCATATTATTCCAGACAGGGGCATAGCAATAAATTCTGGGCCCTGTGGACATGATGTGTCTCTGGGCCCCCTCCTCTCCCAATCTGCGATTGATGTGCACGCACCTCCAACAAACCACTGACAAATTAAATGACTTAATGATTATACAGGTACATCCATAGTGGAAATAAGGGCAGCACTCCACATCTTAAAAAATTGCCCTAGGTTTAAAATCTGTCATAGAAGGACAATTTAGCTTAAGCCTCAATAGCCTGCAGAGGAAAACCTACATTTTTGAACTTTTAAAACAACCTTTAAAAACAAACCTTTTAGTCGAGACCCTCTGAGGGCCCTTCCCCCTGAGTTATCAGTTCCTCTTTTCCCCCACTTCTATGCCACTGATTCCAGAAGAAGATAAATTATTATTATTATTATTATTATTATTATTATCTATAATTCAGTCAAGGCCTTTGCATATGCCTTTCCAGAAACTGTTAACCACTCAATAAGGCTTTGATCATTTTCATTTTCATAATTTCACTGAGATATATATATATATATATTACTTCCTGTAATAATATACATCATAATGACATCACACATCTTAACTTTTCAGCTCAAACCAAATTAATTTGTAAAAGATGGTTTATAGTTTTGAGATATGTGTGAGATTATGAGCATAATTAATCAGCTTGTTTTTTTGGGTGGAGTGTTCCTTTAAATTCCTACGTTGCAACCTAATATGCTTACAGTATGGTCAGCCATCAAATCTTTGTCGCCCCCCACTGGTGTCTGTAAATAGATGAAAACAGCTGTTACATAACACTTGGTAATCCCGATTTGCTTTCTTTCAATGAAGATGTGTATCCTGACTGTGGACTTTCTCTCGAAATAACCCAACGGAACTGTAAATAGTCAAAACAGTTCAGCCATGGGGCTCAGACAAAAACCGATATAACACCCTAGTCAATGAATAACAGATCACAGACTATATTTAGACTCTATGAACAACAAAGAACATAATGTTCCCATATCGACACAGTTAAATATTAAGTTACATTGTCTTTTATGTGTTGATTTCCTTATCTATTAGTGTAGTAATGTGTTTTCTTCTATACAAAAAATATATTTCCCCCCATTTTCTTGCTTTTAAAACAGGTGTATAGATCGACAGGCTCAAGGTTTTTCTGTATAGAATATTGAGGACACTCAAAAGTAGGATAAATCGGTTCAGTCCATAAATTAATTCTTAATACAATATTTGGGTATTTAAAATATGAATAAAAGGCAATTATTGTAAGCGACCACTCTCCGAGGGACAGGTAAATAATTGAGTGTTCTCTGAATGTTCTTTGAACTGGCTACAGTAGCACTACCCCCATCAGTCCAGATCACGCTCCCTCTGACTCCACTACTGTCATGCTGCATCCTTGGTACGTGCACAACCACACTCTCTTCATGGCAACACTGTACACAAGTGAGCTGAGTTCAACCACTTTCGATAGTAGGGGTAGAGCGTCCTTTCTCAAACCTGGCTAAAATGAATACCATGCACCTCCAACGCCCAATGTTGCTTCACATTTGATCTATTCAAGGTAAAAGGAACCATGTCATGGATGCATTTGTGAAAATAATTGCCCAGGACAGGAAACTGGTGACGTGAAAATGGTTCATTCCTAATGTAAGACGTGCAAAAATGAACGCGCCGCACCCCAACTATAATTCTGAAAATCCACCGAACACATTGCTGATATAAATCCCTCCCCTTGGATGTTTTAATTCGATAGTCGTCGTCGGTGGGCGGGTCATACGATTGGACTTGAACCATTGACTGGTTATACAGTATGCCAATATTTGTACAATCTGCATAACCAGGTCAGGTTGCAGATGCAGGGGAGTGGGCAGGGTTGGGGTAGTGCAAGTGAACTGAACTTCTGCGTTGGTGTACATTGTATTCCTAAAATGCACCTAACTTAAATTATATATTGTAATTGTTTTGGTGAGAAAAAACACATTTTCAGTGTTTGGATCCACGGTAGAGATGCTCTCAAACAAGCAAATGGAAGATTTTTTCTTTCACAAAATATCTTCTAAAAGAAAACTTGAAGCTGGTAAGTAGCTCCCTTTATCTGCCACAATTCTTTATTCTGTCCATAGGCTATTGGTACATTTAAACAAAATGTTTCAATATCTATAAATGCAGCATGTACATAAATGCAATAGGCTTCACAATGCTTTATATTTAATTATTGGCAATTTTGCAACTTATTCATGGCAGGTGAGATTGAAAGCATGTTAAATATTTCAGTATCGAAATGTAGGCTATCTGGAATTTTGATGTCATGGGCAGGATAAGGGGATCCAACTGTGATTTCACGTAGGCTGGTGTTTTTCATTAAAGTTTAGCATTCGTTTAGGATGTAGGCTATTTGACAACTCTGTAAATATCGTATTTAGGCTTATTAAATCAAATGTCTCGCACACTTTTGTCCATATCCAAATTATTGTTTGGCTATTATTATTTTTTATGACGTTTCTGAATATTAACCTACAATAATTATCTAATTGCTGTTGTTTTATGGCTGCTTATCACAAAGCCCATGTGTGTTTACTCCACACAGCTCGTGTCTGGTTGGCTTGGGATTTAGTCTTACAATCTAAAAGCAGGTAAGCCACTGACTAACGCACATTGTGCCAGTTCCCTATTCCACTGTGCGTGTGACAGCGGCTAACCTGTTTTTTGGGATACCTCTCTTACACTTTCACCGTGGAGACGGCTGTTAGCACAGGCCAGACGCAGCCAGACAAGGCAACATCCGCAAGCAGTTCATGATGTCCTAGGCTCCATTCACAATGTTGGGATGGGCCTGTTAATGACTGCCCTCCCTGTACGTGGCTTTATTGTGTACTGTAGTTCAGCCTACATAGCCTATATAGCTCCTCAGGCCTACTGTACATTGCCTACTTATGGAGTTGACCTCTCTTATGCCACCTACAGTCAAGACTCTGCTGGTGAGTGTGTTCAGTTTGTATTTAATCTCTTTGGTCTAGTTAAGAAAATCAGCATCCTATAACTTGTGCCCATTTCATACTCATGCCATATGTATTATTTCAATGATTATGTGTCTGTGAAAAAGAAAAAGTGTCAATAAGGTGACTAGTAAACTTTCTACTCAAATCAATCAGGTATCTTCTTCTCTGTTTCATCATATGAAGCCCTTGTGTTGTGTCATCCGGTTTATTGCCTCTGGTACAGAGGGATAGATAAGTGCAGTATGTCAGACTCATTAACTCTGGGCCCATGCATCATGGTGATGTGGACGTGCAGAAGCTCACTGCTCACCCACATCAACATTGCCTTATCCCAGGCATACGCTTCCAGTTGCGATCTCTACACGGTGTCCAATACTGAGACAACCTGAGCTCTCCCTAAATTCATATTGATTAATTACTGTGTCTATGTAAAAGTATTTCATACCTTTTGAATCTAAAAGTGGTTAAAAGTTCAGCTATTACCATGGGACCTTTTTGCCTCAGAACCATCCAAAGCAGATTTGGGTAGGCTTCGTGTTGAGTGGTACTGTGCCAATGAGCAGCCCAGTGGTCGAATATGTACACAGATCCATTACTTAAGTAAAAGTAGAATTACCCAGATATAATAGTACTCTGGTAAAAGTAAAATAAGTCAAAATTCAGAATTTTACTTAAGTAAAAGTAGAGAAGTATTTGATATTGAATGTGCGTAAGTATCAAAAGTAAAAGTACACAATATATCTGATGTTCTTATGTTTCATTGCTTGGGAACATTCAGCCCTTGATCCATCAACCTCTAAAAGTTCTGTTAAAGTGGTATGTGGTCCAGTTATACTGGCTCTGATTACATCCTCTTGAAGCTGGCAGGCTTCAAATCTGAAAGTACATTATCTGCACATTTTTTGCCATGTTTTCTATGCAAAATATTTTTATTCAAAGTAACTAGTAACTGATGGGTTCAGATAAATGTAGTGAAGTAAAAACTACAATATTAACTTTGAAATGTAGTGGAGTAAAAGTACAAAGTTCCCTAAAATGAAAATACTCAGGTGAAATACCTCAAAATTATACATGAGTACAGTACTTGAGTAAAAATACTTAGTTACCTTCCACCACTGGAGCAGTCAAAATGCCCCAGCATGGTGTCCTGACACTCCCATCATAATCTGTTAAGGTTCTCCTGTGTACCAGATTGCTGTCCTCAGGGTTCGAATTTGAGTGGGAGAGGTTGGGTGAGCACACACGTGGTGCATTTGAGCATGATTGAAAAAGAAATGTGTGCATGTGTGACAACTTACAAGGGAGTCTATGAGTGGTCTATGGTCCACAAAGAGGAACTTGCCAGATCAGGGACGAGCTGGATTCAACTAAACTGCTCCTGAAATGGAAGCCCTTATAGTGAGACAATCACTTTCAGGAACATCTCATTAATCTAATCATTAATCTTTCTTATTTTTTGTCTTTTTCTACGGATATCTTCTTCTCGCGAGACTGGTCACATGACCTGGCATTGACTATTCCACTTGATGGCCATGTCAGTTTGACCCAACTATGACCAGCATCTGTGTTAATGTGGGTGCTTGTGAGTGTGGGGACTCCCCAGGGGTGGTTGCTCATAAACCCAACCTTTACCTTAACCCTAACCTTAACCTCAACTAGAGATGAAAACGACAGCCTCTGGGACAAAACGGCATGAAAACAAGCTGTCCCAGTGAGTGGGTATATGTGTTGACAGGTAGGCGTCAGTGCGGTGGCACCAGACCATGGGGTTGTCCAGACAGTGGGAACTCAGGAGGATTTGGCACTTATCTAATCCCTGTGAAGCCAGACGCCTCCCAGTCTTTATCTCAATAATCCAATTCCACATAATTAATCTCAATATTAAAACTGACTGGCCACTTTTATAATGCCTGATGTAAACACATGTACTTCTCCTTCATACTAAACTCACAGTAAAGCGCTGACATAGACAAAATGTCCAACAGGAAATTCATGAGATATATATATATATATCTATAAGGGCTGATGTATAGTAGATCAAAAGGAGAGAGAAAAAACCCCTATGTGCTTGCCTTGGGACTCTACCTAACAAGTGTGAGCAAGAGCAAATATTTATAGAGCTCTGCGGGGCTTCTGTCCTGGGTTAGCCAGAACACCAGGGTGGCTCACGTCACTCTCAGTCAGACGGCCATCATGTTTATTTTCCAGGGTAAAGAAAAGGACAGGGAGAGGAGGAGGGCAGCGGAATGTGTCGGGATAGCCCAGAGGTTGTTGTTGTGCGCTTGTGTTCATCATATCATGCTGGGGTGGCTTGATCACAAATAAAACATTTTGGTCAAACAACAGCGATGTGACACATTGCCTTCTTTTCATGTCAACTTAGAGAGATGGGAGAGGGAAAGTCAAATCACTGTCATTCATACGATCCAGAGGTCCTCTGGAACCGAAAGTCATGTGGTGGTAGGAATGACGACTCAACTATTCAAGATGATATAATTGTCTGGACACATATCACACCATTAATTTGAATGTTTTAGTATGAAAAAAAAAATTCTTAAATATTTCTCAGAATTCTAGAACTTTATAACTGCCAAGTGCCCATTGTTTAATCGTTATTAGAATGTTTGGCTCTCAAAATTCCATCTGGCATGTGAGATCGTACTCCTGAAAGGGAATTAAATATATTACTGCTGCTCAGCCATCTTGTGTTCTTTTACACCACCAGTGCAGTGTCATGTCTTTATGGTAGCTGGTGCTGCTGGGTCATGTGCTTTATATGTGCTGCGTTATATGACTCACAATATGAGCAGCTGGTGGTTCTAGGATGTATGCCCCATTTCCCTCTGCGCCCAAGGATGCACTTTATGAACACTTCCTATCAGCCACCTGTGAACAGTGCCTTCAAAATGCTTGTAAACGATCCTCCTACACTATAGGACTTACTGTACCACAAGCAATAAGGATAAAGAAAGCATGAATGTTTAGGCAACTATTACATATTCATAATGCGTTTTAACTTATAAAGTTGCATTGAACTGGCATTTTTCGAAAGTGTACATACTACCGGTAGCATGCTAGATATTCACTGCAGGGCATTCCTGACCCACTGCACATCTGTACCTCTTTACTGCAACATTAGACCGGTTCCTTCAGATTATAATAGAATGTGGTTCCATCAAAGGCGTGGCCAAGTCATTAAAACACACAATTCCAATACAACAGATTATCTAAAACACAATGCACAATTTATTTTATTATATTTAAATACACGGACAAAGTAATAATTGCTCTAGGTAAAAGTTTCCTAAATTATTTTACATTTCATACATATAGTACTTTAAGTGTGTACAATAGCAAAAATGCTGTAAATATATTTGTTTTCCGTATATACAGTATGTATATAATGGTAGTCTGGATAACGACGGGGTTAAATAAGAGGTGATGGTGACAGTACAGTGAATGAGTTCCTTGGCCCTGTGGTCCATGTTTTATCTCCATGACGATTCTCTGGATGTCAAGACTGTAAGACACACAAAAATAAGTGGGGGTGATGATCCCTTTGTTTGTAACACGTTTCTGGTTAAGATACAGCAGGGGAGCTTGGTAAATTAATTAAGCATGCCTTGGAAGGACAGAAATTGCCTCTGAACCACTGACAAAAGATCAGATATCAGGTTAATTCATTTTACCACAGGTGTATGGCAGTTGACCGATAGAAGTAATGTGACTATCTGATCACAGATCAGTGGTTTCTGGAACAGAATGTCTAAAGCATGCCTCTAAAACAAGAGGCGGGAGGCCACAGTCCCCAAAGAAACACCACAAAGCATCCAGCAAAGTACACACACACACACACACACACACACACATTACTTTGACCTGTCAGCATGGTAGATAGCATTTCGATGAAGTAGTGTTTAAATGGTAAGTGCTGTACCAGGTGTCGGGTTAGGAGTGTGCCAGCGATGGATCAACAGGAACGAAGCGCTCCAAATCACGGATTCAGTCAGCTTTGCCATTTCTCTCGCTGTTCTATGTTAGCACTTGAGTTAAGTAGTACACTGAATCTGTATGACGGTATAATAAGGGACAATGAGAGCTATGACAGGTCAAATGTTAGGTGTGATGAGATCTAAGAGCCAAGGACACCCATCCCCCATTAAGAACCAGAAAAGATAAAGACATCTCAACAAACCATGGCCCTGGTATCGTACATTTTTAAATGTAATCCTCCTATTCTTATGGAGTTGAACAAATATCAATTGATGAATGCCAATAGACTACAGAAAACAGTGTTAATTTTCTATCTAACAATATCATTTACTACTTCCAAGAACAGGAGGAAGAATTTATCTGTATTCAAACGAGGGCCATGGCTTCACACAGGGAAGGAATGGGACAGTGCAATACATTTTGCAGAGCCCTACAGGAAAGGCTCTTGCTCTTTGGAAGTAATTCGTCAAAGTACAAGGCAGTGTATAGATATATACCTCCTTACATATAAATAATATCCATACATAACAAGGCAAACTTAAATGACATTGGTCTCATATTTTTCTAAATCACAGTATATATACTGTAAATATATATATATGTATATATATATATATATATATATATATATATATATATATATATATATACACACATATATATATATATATAAAATTGTCATTTCATTCTGAATAAGTCCATACTTCTGAGCATGCTGGCTCTGTGGTTGCCGTGGCAAGTTTGACGACATCATAACTGAGTCCCGGCTGAATGAGGCAAACTTCAGCGAGGACTATTCAGGTATGCAGGTTCGCTGAACGCAACATAACTATTGTTGAGGGGCCATAATGTAT
>OMKL01102677.1:0-16732 GCA_900302295.1 Parasudis fraserbrunneri | reverse complement strand
AATGTGCTAAGAAATTAATTTATGTCCTGCGGCACATTGTTCAGTAACTTAGGGGTGTTATGTTTTTATACATGCACTCCCTCCCTTCATTGGTGTTATGTGTGTATATGTATATAGATATATATATATATATATATATATGTGTATATACGTATATATTCTTTGCCTTTTTTTGCTCTTTTTCCTTCTCTTTTGTGTAAGTACTGTACTCACGGGGACGTTAAGCCGGAGTGAAATTACTTGTATGTGTATACTTATTTGGCAAAATAAAGCTTATTCTGATGTGAATTCTTAAAATGGGTGGTACAGTATATGTATGTACTACATGTATATATATATACGTACTATATATTCTTTGCCTTTTTTTCCCTTTTTTTTCCTCTTTTTCCTTCTTTTTTGCTCTTTTTCCTTCTCTTTTGTGTAAGTACTCGCGGGGACATTAAGCCGGAGTCAAATTCCTTGTATGTGTATACTTATTTGGCAAAATAAAGCTGATTCTGATTCTGATTCTGATGTGAATTCTTAAAATGGGTGGTATGCACACAACCTGTTGTGTTTCAATTTTAGCACAATCAAGTGTGATCAGGATTCATTGAATAAGTTAAACAATATCTTAATTTAGTTGCTGGTGAGAAAAATGTTATGAAACTAACAGACACTCAAAAGAAAAGTGCTACTTAGCATCTGAAGGTATGAAAGTATATTTTTGGTATATAATGTGTACTTATACTTGCAATGTATTTTTAGTACTTCTCATGTACTAAGTAAATAAACTGAGATGTTTACCAAACGTAAGTTGTACTTAAGTTAACTTATTAAAAGTGTACTATTTTGGTAAGCAAAAGTAACCAAAAATACATCAAAAGTATAATTTCAATATATCTAAGCAAAGGACCAGTGTGTTTACATGATGCTGCAGTTGTACATGTTCCATTAAACATACCTTAATATTGTATACAGTGTTTCACCTCTATGTGATGTTTTCATGCTAATATTTTGTCTATGATTCAAAGATCCAATAAAAACATTCTGTAACATTAATTAAAGTTGTACCAAGCAGTTCCATGGGCTGAATCAATTGTACTTGTTTAATAATTTCTAAACCTGGCTCATTATTGGAATAATACCTGAATACGAATCTATTTTATTCAAGAATTGACTTGAACATTTTGGTTGACCACGGCAGATCAATTTCATCTTAAAACATATGAGCCAACTGCCGGGACCCCTGTGCAGAATTCAGTCAGGAACACTCTCATCATAGTGATAAAATGGGCTGCAGTGGCTCAGGGGGTAGAGCGGACGTCTAGTAATCTGAAGTTTCCTGGCTCCCAATCCCAGTTCCTCCCAGCAGCGTGTCAAAAGTGTCCTTGAGCAAGACACTGAACCCCGTTCCCGATGAGCAGGTTGGCACCTTGCATGGTTGCATCCGGCGCCGGTGTCTGTGTGTGTGTGTGTGTGTGTGTGTGTGTGAATGAATGGGTGAATGTGAGACATAAGTTGTAAAGTGCTTTGGATAAAAGTGCTATAAAAATGCAGTCCATTTAAAACCATTTAGAGCAACATTTATAACCATGCACTGATGAGTGAAAAACAGAACTGCTTAAATGGGCTGCCTTGTTGAGTTTTGCCATGACTACCATGACTTCATGACCTCTGAGAGACACAAGCTGCCATGTAATCCTTTGATGGAAGCCAGCACCCTCTGCCGTCCGACACAAGAAGACAGGTGGATAGCATTAATCCACAAAAATGTCAACAGAAATGACATAGCCTACTTTAAAATAGAGACTCTGAGGTACAGATCAAGGGTTTTGAAACTGGCTGACACCAAGATCAAATAGATGGGCATACATTTTAGGAGGACTCCCGTCTAAGAAAATGTATAACGGGGTGATAATAACATGGGTTACTGGACAAAAAAAACAATCATCAAAGCACCTATTTTCTCATTAATATTCTTTCATTTCAGGGTGGCCTTGTGGTGAGACCAACCTGTGACTGATCACAGGTTTGATCCCTGCAAAAAAACAATGAATCCAGCTCTGTTGAGGTGCTGAACCCCTTCCTGCTCCAAGAGCACTGCAAATACACGTACTGTATATGTGTTTCAGTGGGGGTAATAATAGAAATAGGAATAAATTAATCGCACTGCATATTATATGGCGACTGAGTGGCAAACTGAAATCACATTAAAATTAAATAACTCTTCATTATGCTGGGGACTCCCTGCAGTGGATGCTGGTGGACTTCAGTATGGTGATGGTTTGCGTTAACTACTGTAGCTTGTTTAAGTTGTTTTAAAGGGGAAGTTCAGAATTTACCCTTCGCATTTTATCAGGGACATATTTGATTTTTCCCCCTTTGAGTGACAACAGAGGACAAAGTAACAGATGTTTTGGGACTGGACCTTTCTTCCAAGAAATATTCACCTGCTTTCCCCCATGCACACTTCTCTGTGTGTAATTCCATGTAATTAAAGTTACACATTTATGAGCTAGTGCCTGAAGTCAGCCAAACTGTCAAGTAAATACAACTAACCCGCTGCTGTACTGTTTTAAGCATCTCCGTTGCCCTAATTGTATTCTTACTTATATATTTCCATAATGTGTTACAGTGGGATTCATTATCCTGCAAAGAAACAGGTCCTTCCTTTGCTCTATTATTCAGGGCTCAGTCAGTCACAGACAGTCATTAAAGTTTCATAGGCAGCAATTTGGAGGCTGAGTTAGTTGTAGAGCGAAAGGTGAGTGTGTACTGTGGCAGTGTACCTTTACTGCTGTGCAAGGCAGATGGGGGAAAACGGAGCCCTTAAATGTGTCTGGAACTTTAACGTTTGACAGCCAGTCAAATAGAAACTGTCACTAAAGCCAGAGGGCCTTCAAATTAAGGTGTATAAAGCAAGAAAAGGTAGTGACACTGTTTCCAAGGTGAAAAATCAAGTGTGTGTACTGTGAATACTAACCGGCAGAACTAAAACGTTGATCCACCATATACTTAAATGCCATAGCATATGCCTGTGACAGTGCATACCACAATGCAATAGCTGGGTGAAGAGTAAAAGTGGGTCAGGTCAGGCATATGACTTCGACAACATGAATCAGAATTCATACACAGGCATACTGGGCATCGGGTGAAACACAACATGGTGTGACTGGAGGATTACAGGACATATCTGATTTCCTTACACATGCGACTCCTCTGCAATTTTGTTTTCATAGATTATTCATAGATGAAACTCTTAACAGAGAAAATCCACTAGTGCCCTCGACTTGTTGGATGATGTGAGATGAGAAATGATGTGAGAGGAATGACCTGAGCTGATGTTCAGCCATGTCATTAGCGTGGAACAGATTTTTTTTTTTTACGATGTAAAGAGACTTTTGTAGGATAGAGAAGATTAGTAGCATGAGTGCTGCAGTCTCAGGGAATCAATCCACATTCTACACATGTTAGGCACTGAAGGTTAAGGTGGCGAAATTGTAAGTACTGTAGGAGCAAAATCTACTCCTAGATGAAGTTCTTAAGGGCCCTTTCTCCCTCTGTTACTCACTGCACTCCTGCGGCAAGTGTGGATCCATCAGCTCAAACGCTTTGCAGATTATCACACAACAGAACTGATAGTGGAACAGTTGGAAAGGTTACATCCATTTCCCTGGTTGAGCCTCATACAGTAGTAGCACCTACAATATGTGCTTGGTGCTTGGATTTCCTTCATTGATCTCACCTGCTTTTTTCTTTTTCAAACTGCAGTGTGGTAGCGATATGTGCTCTAATGTTCATTAATGTCCATTAGCAGTAATTACTCTGCTCATTAAGTGCTGGGGCAGAGGGAGCCATTAGAAGTGATGACTTTGACCCTGACTCAAACACACATTATGAGGTCCGGAAAACACCAGTTGTTTATTCATGACACATTTGAGTGAGAATGTGCAGCACCAAGTAAAAGTCCTGGAAACTACTCAGCTTTTTAACTTTAAATCACTGCATGGAATAACCTACAGTATGCTACCTATGCAGTATAGAATGAGTAGGCTATAGCCTATAAGCTATATGGTTTTGTAGCCTCATCTATTTAATCTCAGACCCAAAAAGATGTAAGTACTTTTAGGTTGTAATTCTGCAATAGTAATGTGGCAGGAGAAGTAGAGACCAACCAGTAACGAAAAGGTCGCAGGTTTGATCCCCAGCACCATTAGGAGGATGTCCTGTTGCAGCTTTGTGCTAGTAGTGACTACTACATATACTGTGCAGAACCCAGTATCTCTGCCAAAGTATCCTTGAGCAAGGCACTGAATTAGCAAGAATTTGATGCAACTAAATGTCTAAAAATCCGAACTAAGATAAAGGAAAGGGCTATAGTATGGTTCTGGTATCATCAAACTGGATTGCCTGAGATAGTTGAAATAACATTTTCAATTTTAATGATGACATCACATTGAATTTTCCTTGATATTGAAAGGTCATAACTCAAAACATAAAACAACAGAAAAAAAATATTGACAAACTTTAGAAAAACAAATTTTTATTAAAAAAGTTAATATATAATTGATTAAAGTGTAAGTAAGCTACAGCACATATAGGCTCAATATAGCCTACCAGTTCTGAGTGTTCAACTTCACGAAGACAAAAAGTCTGTGAAAACTGACAGCTGAATGGCTCGCCCTGTGGCCAGGAGAGGGCATCGCAACCCCTTCTATACAGAGCACCAACCAGCTCTATATAATCATATACCAACATCATCCCAGTTGCGATAAAACAAGTGATTTTTTCTAGATGCCCAATGGGTCTAATCCATAGCAGACGTGGCCCACTCGCTCTTGTCCTGATTTACACTGGAATACAAAAAACTACTTGACGCCTCTTGGACAACATTTTTTCCTCCAAAAATTATTTACTTGATCGATTTGGGATGCTTTACATACCGATGAAATTCAATTGGCCAGTCGAGGCGCGTCTTTAGATCCGCTAAAAGGAAATTCTCATGAGGCTGTATAGACTATAAAGAGTCAATGCGTCCACCCAGGGATTTTTAATGGATTGCAGCCTACCTGCATAATCAGGCTCATGTTGTTTCGGAAGGTACGAAACTACAAAGATAGATCGTCCCTCACCTTCTCCAATGCTTATCTCCGACAGGTGTGCGGCTGTGCACAAAGTCCTGGTTACGGCGCGAAGTGCGTTTTTGGTGTAGCTCCGCGGGCCGAGTACATGCTTAACTATCTGGACCATATGCGGAGTGCGTCTAACATGTGGGCTTGGGACACATGCAACAGGGAGCACTAATCATGAGGAGGAGCCGATATTGCACAGATATGGGTAGGTAGTCTCCACATTATTCCATATGGTTGCCTACTTAGCCTATATATATATATGCACAAATAGCTGGTCAGTTTTACACAATAATTTGCTCGATTTATTTCCAAGTAATGGAAACTCATATTGTTCTCCATCTTTTCCGAGGATAGATGGTAATTTTAAATGGTAGTCTCGGGAAAAATAAGAAGATCATAAAAGAAAAGAAAAAAGAGAAGAAAATTAAAAAATAAAAAAATTAAAAAAATTGAAACATTGACATTTAATGAAAAGGTGGAACCTTATAGCCAATCACCATTCCTTGCAGCCTAGGATCTAGTAGGGATTTGTATTTCGCCAACTACCGGTATTCAACAGATCATCCATCCAGGTTTTCCATAATCATTCCTGGGTGATGTAGCCACGAATGTGATTGACAATGATAATGAGCATAGACCTGCATCAGTCATAACAGAGAGGGGCAAATTAATTAGGTTGCAAAGACTGCTCATACCAGACTGTTCACAAAATCTATCAAAAGATGCAACAACCTCAGAATAGGCCTACATAAAGGATTATTACATCTGTGCTCTTATTTTATTGATTAGGCCTATTTTATTATATGTTATTGTTTTCATCTTTCATGAGTCCTCTACTTTTCTGTGTGTCTCTAGGACCTCCTGTGTTGTTTAAATGGCTTGTTATCACAGTATTGGTGCCGGCCTGGCTGGTTGCTGCTCCAAGCAGCATCCGAGAACGTCCCTGCCCCCAGAGCTGCAGATGTGATGGGAAAATAATATACTGTGAGTCCAATGCCTTCCGTGATGTGCCAAACAATGTGTCTGTTGGAACACAGGGCCTCTCTTTGCGCTATAACAGCCTGGTGAACCTCAGAGCCAGCCAGTTTGCAGGCCTTAGCCAACTGGTTTGGCTGTACCTTGACCACAACTACATTACCACTGTGGACAGCCAGGCTTTCCATGGGATACGGAGGCTCAAAGAACTGATCCTCAGCTCAAACAAGATTACACAGCTAAAAAATAACACCTTCCATGATGTTCCAAATTTGCGTAATCTTGACCTTTCCTACAACAAATTGCAGGCCCTCCAGCCTAATCAATTCTTGGGTTTACGGAAATTACTTAGTCTACACTTGAGGTCAAATTCCTTAAAAACTGTTCCAATGCGTGTGTTCCAGGATTGTCGCAATCTGGAATTTCTTGATGTCGGTTATAACAGGCTGCGAAGCCTCACGCGCAATGCCTTTGCTGGACTCCTTAAGCTTGTTGAGCTCCATTTGGAACACAACCAGTTTTCAAAGATAAATTTTGCCCACTTTCCCCGCCTGACTAACCTGAGAGCACTCTATCTGCAATGGAACCGTATTAAATCCATGACCCAGGGACTGATGTGGATGTGGACATCACTGCAGAAGCTGGACCTCTCGGGAAACGAGCTCCAAGTGTTGGATGCTGGAACGTTCCAATGCCTCCCCAACCTGCAGACCCTCAACCTGGATTCTAACAAACTCAGCAACATGTCTCAGCAGACAGTGGAAGCTTGGATCTCCCTCACAACCATCAGCCTGGCTGGTAATGTGTGGTACTGCAGCCCAAGCCTGTGTCCCCTGGTGACCTGGCTGAGGAACTTCAAGGGCAACAAGGAGTCCACTATGATTTGTGCTGGCCCCAAGGAGGCACAAGGCGAGAAAGTCATTGAGGTGGTGGAGACACTTAATATCTGTAAAGCAACGCCCACCCCCATTGTCTTAACGACAGCCACCCTTACCCTTACACCTCAACCTGAGCTATTGCGTCCTCCTACTCTGACCACAGTAGATAAAAAGCTGGCCTGGAATGGCGGTGCCGCCCCTACTCCTTCAGAAATCACCCCCACAATCCCGCCACCTGACACTGAGTACATGTCCTTCCATAAGATCATAGCTGGTAGTGTGGCTCTTCTCTTATCTGTGGCTATAATTCTCCTGGTTATCTATGTCTCGTGGAAGCGCTACCCCAGCAGTATTAAGCAGCTCCAGCAACGCTCCATGGTTAAAAAGCGGCAGAAAAAGGTGCGGGAAACAGAACGCACCCTCAGCTCACCCCTACAAGAGTATTTTGTGGACTACAAGCCAACACACTCAGAGACTATGGATGTGCTGGTTAATGGGACAGGACCCTACACATACACCATCTCAGGCTCCAGAGAATGCGAGGTATGACCGTTGCCCTCCACAAAAATCCATTTCCTCTGCGGGGCATGAGAGGTAAATTTTCTAACAATATGTGGAGAAAAAAAAGATTTTTTTCTCCTTGTGTGTTGTTCTTTTGGGATTGGGAAATAAAGATCAGTGCATGGTGACTTGTATTGCAACATGCTGGGTGTGTTCAGTTTCATTTGATTACCCAGGTTTTGTTCTGTTTTATTGTAATTTCATAGTTTTGAGGATCCCAAATAGCTGAGACTGCAGTGACAACTAGATTTCCTGGGGTCCAAACTACCAAATACAATACAAAACGTACATTACATATACAATATAGAAATTATAACCATCTTTCACTCTCAGTGAAAGAGGGCTCATTGATTAATTTATGATTTTTTTTGTAGGTTTGTCCACAAATTTCTTGCTATCCGCTACTGAATGATAAAACATTATTGGATCAAGTCACTGTGCTGTTGGTCCTCTCCTATCCTGTGTATTCACTACAACAGCAGGCATTGTCCTTGTCCACTTTTGGTAAATACGTGAGTCATGTGAATTGTGATTGGTGAGTGACATTACTGCATGCATGCTTTTCTGTTAAATAATGTATTTGTGTCTGAATATTATCATACTAGACAATCATCTCCTTTTCTGTTAAATAATGTATTTGTGTCTGAATATTATCATACTAGATGATCATCTCCTCTCTGCCTTCTCCGAGACATAGAGTATGATAGTTTTGAATCATTTTAGCTCACAAGGCAGAATTACTGCCAGTTCAGGCTAAAGATGATCACAAAGGCCCAGGGGCAACCAAAAGAAGAATTCTGCCAATTGGCCTTGATTTCTGCCATGCTTGTGTATAAAACTATGATTACAACATCACATTCAATTGATATTTTATTTAGCAATAAAAAGAGGCAAAGTGACAATTTTTCTTCCTTAAAGCTGGACTCCTTTACATAACTATTTGATAGAACCACTGTAAGGCACAGAGGGAGAGAGACAGAAAGTCTGACACAAAGGCTAATCAATTTGCCCATGCTTAATTAGGCACTTTTTTGTCTGTGTATTCTCCTTCCCTAATGCCATGTATCTGTCTTCTCCTGTCCCACCGCTTGTTTTCTTTTGGCAGTGTGGTAGAGTGTGATTAACAGGGCATGCTTTGCTGGGAAAGATGTAGTGTCACTGGAATCTGCACTGCACCTTTGTCTCAGGGCTCCTTTTATTGGACTAAACGCAGGCACACAGCAGAGTACACCAGACATCTTTCTCCTGCATTGTCTCTGTCAGCGCAGCTCAGAGAAGGGGTTTTATCTCACGCTGGCACACAGCTCCTTTCCTGTCCTCCACATGGCATCCATCCCCTGTAAATCACTCTCTAAAATGTTTTTGTATGACAGCAGCAGGCTATGTGCAGGAATACACTGCAGCACCACTTCACTTTCTTGTAGTGTTTTCTGCTGTAACGTCAGAGACCTAGAAACTACTGGAGGGGCAAGTCCAAATGGGTTTCAATGTTCTGGGTAATGTCATAATAAACAGTACACAGGTAGCTAAACCCGCTCTCTGACATAATATCCGTGGCAGCATATTTCTCAAGCACAATCTGCAGAGGGAAGCTTGAGGTGAGACAGTCTGTTTATCAATCTTGTAGCTTTCATATGAGAATGTGTCATGGGAGCATTAAATGGCAGACCTAATGGGGCTTCTGCTACCTAGAATAACTAATAGCCCATCAGAGGTAAGGAGCAGAGGCTTCCTCCTGCTTTGTTATTCCTTGCCCTCTCCAGCTCAAGGGGGCAGCCAGAGCTGTTCAAATTGTAATAGGATTTGTGTGTGCGTGGGTGTGTGCCCGTTTGCGTGCATGCACGTGTGCATGTGTGTGTGTGTTGATTTTCATGCCAAACACCAATATGCAAAGTAAGTACACATAGTAAACTAGGATGCATACTGTATCCTCCCAGAATAAAATATTTAATGGCATTCTGAGACTCTGCCAGTTTTCACATTGCATTCAGGCAGGAATGGGGCTTTTAAACAGCTTACAAAATCACTCCATAAAGCCAAACTTGTTTTGATCCATCTAACTACATGCCTCAAAGTTCAGTAGATTGCAGTGCAAAAGCCCATAATGTGTAGAGTTGCAGCGTCACAGTACAGGCAGTTCAGCACATTCTCCTTCAGCAGGAAGCAAGTGCTTTAGGTACAAGCTTCATTTCAATCAGAAGGATGAACTTTGCAATAGCAGCTTGCATTTATCTACTGGCTCATGTCTAGACCAATCAACTTAATTCTCTAGACTTCCACCAATACTGTACATCGCAGATGATGCCCACTTTCCTCGTATGCTGTCCTGTTCCTCTCTGCCCTTTCAGCCCACCGTAGACCACTGTAAGCCTCATTAAAGTTAGTTCAAGAAATGACAAGATGAAAATCATATCATCTCAGAAGAAGAAAATTTGTTCTTGGCGAGCATTTGCATGTGCAAGGTGGGGGACTTTGGGCCCATAGAGCAACTAGACGTGCTGTCGGTGATCGACGGCGGGTATATCTCAGAACAGCCTGAATTCTCAATCCACCTTTTGACCATGCCCCTAATCGGAGCCGTTGAGGAGTAGTTCATGTTTTTACTTTTATGAGAATATTGCCACCCTGATGCAAGATGACTCAGAAGTTCACAGGCCTCATATTTGTTACATTTGGTGGAAATTGGACAGTGCATTCACAAGTAACGAATAATTTTCTGTTGACCATGTGTTTTTTAGAAATTTTATTGGATCTGGTCATATGATTTGGCCTATCAATTATCTAAATGAGACATGTGAAGATGTTAGTCCCCAGATTCCACACAGCAAGTTTAGTGAGAATCAGGGGAACAAGCTAAGGGGAGAAGGGACTTCAAAGGTCCGTAAGGCAAAGTTGTTGTGCATGAGTAGACGCATCTCTGGATACCAGTTTCATGACTGTATGACTAATGGATCAGGAGATAAATTTGAAATTTGAAAGTTCGGCCTGATGGTGACACGAGAGGAAAAGTCATGGGGTCACCAAAATCAATAGGCTTCTTCCTCTAGGGGTCATGAATGTGCACCGTATATTAGAAAAAAGATTAGAACGTAAGGTATTTGAGATACACTCATTCAAAAATTGAAAGTTTGGCCTTATGGTGGCCTTAGAGGAAAGGTCATGGGGTAACCAAAATCAATAGGGTTCATCCTCTATGGGTCATAAATGTGCACCACAAATTTGCAAAGATTTGAATGAAAGCTATTCAAGTTATCATGTTAACACGAAAACTCTGTGGCGGTGACGGACGGGGTAAAACCCAGTCATATATTTGCATAAAAATTGTATTGTGTGCTGAACACATTTCCACTTCACTTCACAGTCTAATACATGTATTTGTTGCCACATGAGTTTTTAAGATAAAGACTTCTCCCCAAAATAGAATCTGAATTGCCTAGAGCAGATTGGTTTTCATTTTCTTAATTGGCTTTCATCATCTCCATAAGTTCCCATTAAAATCCTGGCAAGTGAGGATAATTAGTACTTGCCATGGACTAGCAGAGTAAAACTGGCAAAAAGTCCTCCCCTTACATAACAAAACATTTACTTTAAGGAACAATTGTTAGATCAGTTGTGACCTATTATATTCCGGAACGACAGTATCAGGGATAGTATGGATTTACCTTGACCGCTGCTACCACAGTTTTCGTGTTAGCTCAATAACTCAAATAGCTTTCATTCAATTCTTTTCAAATTTGTGGTGCACATTTATGACCCCTAGAGGATGAACCCAATTGATTTAGGTGACCCCACGACCTTTCCTCTAGTGCCACCATCAGGCCAAACCTTCAATATTTGAATTAGTGTATCTCACATACCTTTCATCTGAATCTTTTCAAATTTGCGGTGCACATTCATGACCCCAAGAGGAAGAATCCTATTGCATTTGATGACACAATGATCTTTCCTCTAGCACCACCATCAGGCCAAATGTTCAATACTCAAATGAGTGTATCCCCTGATCCAATTTCCACTTGACAAATATATTCACCTTACCATAGCAAGGAGGCCTGTGAAGTTCTGAGTCATCTGGCCTCATGGTGGCGCTATTCTCTTAAAATTAAAAAAATTAACTACTCCCCAATGCCCACGAATTAGGGGCATGGTCACAAAAAGTAGATTGAGAATTCTGGCCATTCAGGGATATACCCGCTGTCAGCCACATGTCTAGGTTGTTTTTGCGCTTTCAGTTTTTCTTTCAGCACTTTTTGTTGTTGTTGTTGTTGTTGTTGTTGTTGTTGTTGTTGTTGTTGTTGTTGTTATTATCACTAACACTGGCATTATCCACCACCCCTTCCCCATATTGGATTAAGTGGGATTTGGTCACCCTACTTAATGTCTTGTCTTGTCTAGTTATGGCTATTGTGTGGCAAGATATTGTGTGACATAATGAAAAACAATGGAATGTTGATCTGACTTACTACTACATACCAGAATAAATTGTTAGGATGTAAATTTCCCTGAAACTTGCATAAGGATCTCAAATACTTAACACAGCAGGATTACTGTGACTTATAAATTAATTCAGTGATTTGTGACAGTGTAATGAATTGCAATGTATTATCAGTTCCCATACTGACTTAGCCATATAAAAGCTCTGTGTGTTTTTACTTCTATCAGAAGAATTGGTGAGTCATTGGGTACAGGAGAGTATTTCTCCTCTTTGCCTCATCTACTCTGAGTTTGTCAAAAGCATTGCTGCAACTTTGAGTCTCTGTTATACGTAGCTTTTCATATTTTGTATTCAGAAATCGAAATATAAATGGTAAAGGAAAGGAATGGTGGAAGAATAGAAACCAACTTGCAGAATTAAATGTTTTTTGTCACTGTCACACAGCTTAGTTATACAGCCCCTTTGGTGCAAACTCCCTAAGGTGAAATACCCTCCACTTTACTATTTGAATTGGATACTTCTTCAGGTGGCAGATCAGATGAAACAGTGTGTTTGCGACTGTCTTGGTCACATGGTGCTAGTGAGTGGACGGTTCATGCTTTGAGCCTGGCTGAGGGTGCTGAGCACTTATTGCCAACCTATGATCATCGCTTATATATGGCAGCATGTGCTATTTGGATAGTACTAGTTTGGCATGTAATTCGTCATGACCAATGGTGTGTACAGGTGGGGAGCATGGGAGCAACCATCTCTACCTCTACCATTTTCCCTCTGAATGGCCATGTGCCCCTCTGCCCTTCTCAGGTTAAGTGTTTGGCAAGTACAATCAAGTGAAAGCCAAGAAGGGCTTGAGGCAATCAACAGTTTTTTTTGTTTTTTGCTTTCATTTTCCTGGTCATTTTCCCAAGACCAACACACCCGTCATACTCTCGTCTCTGAGTCTGACCTAATTTGTGTTGGTCTTGTCTTGGATTTTTTTCTGGTTTAGGTCTCACATTTTCACTGACACAAGTCCAACACAAACAGTCTAAAAGAAGAATGATGTTAAATTCTCTTCATCCTGGCTCTGCTCTTGATTTCTGTTGTAATGCATATACAGTATTCTGAATTACACTGCTGGATCAATGTCATATCCCTTTTGAAAGAGATTAGTCATGCTCCTTGGTCTTGGTCTTGACTTGTACTCAACCTCTCTTTGGTTCAGGTGTTTGCCTCTGTCTTGACCTACTCTTCTCTGTCTCCAGTCCACTGATGTGATCTTCATCACACAGCCCTGCTGCAGGGCTTTTTTTTTCTTTTTTTCTTTTTTTCTATTCACTTATTTCATGGTTCATTGAGAATTTTTTTTCTTTTTGATATGTCTTGAATTTCATAGTCAAAATTTGGCCTATAAAAGTCCAATCTTTTTCCCCCCTCAGCAGTTTAACCTGACCTGCCAGATTGTCTGTTACACAGAACCATCTGGGAAGTCATCTTTTGAAACTGTTTGGAATAGGGCCGGCACTTAAAATAAATAAATAAATAACTTGGCAGGTGTTTGGATCTAAACCACATCCACAGCTGCCCGTAGTTCCTCAAAGGACGCTGATTGGTCCAAATCACTGTGGTTCGGGCTCAAGGGCATAACTTGAAGCCTGACAAGATGCATTCTTGCATGATCTCGTGAAGAGAGCTGCTGTTCAAGGTTATCAGTAGTCTAGATTTTCTTGATTTTAGGTGTAGCCCTGGACAGATTCTATGGTATGACTTGCTGATGGAAAATAAGCTTTGGGTCGGTCGGGGCACCTGTTAAGCGGGGAGGGGAGGGGATCTGGGGGAGACATCATGAACCTCTACGCGCATTACACTCTCCCAGTGAAACTCCTCGCTGTCAGATGAAAAGAAGCGGCTGCCGACACCACATGTATCGGAGGAGACATGTGGTAATCTACACCCTCCCCAGACCAACAGAGGATAGCATAATGACCAGGACCATCACACACACAGGGAATTGGCATAGCGATTAATTGGGGAGGAAATGGGAGAAAAAGGCACACAAAATAAATAAATAAATAAGCTTTGAGCAACATTGCGTTATTAATGAAAATTCCAATGTGTTTGACTCTTTTCAATTCTGATAATTCAATTTGATTAAACACTTTTGTTTACAAATATTGTTTTTGAAATAGTACTTGAAAATCATCCTCCCAAATATCACCAGAAATTCATCTTAATCAGCTGTAAACAGCTTGTCTTATAATCACATTCCCACCCAAATAGACAGACAATAAGCTGAATACATTTCCTACCTCATATAACCTCTGCAAAGCCCATTTTCACTGTTTTCTTTGGTCTCGCAATGTTTATATCCCATCTGTGTTAAGTTTCACTGTTGGTGTGTAATGAATCTGACTTCCCTCGATTGACAGGCTTGTTCGATTTTGAGGAAGGACAAGGGCATGTTTACACACCTCCAGTGCACTCACTACATCACTCCTGTGCTCATGGCATGCTCGTGGCATGCTACTGGTGGTCAAAAACTAGTGGTCAAAAACTCCATTGCATAGCTTTAATCTCCTCCTGGGCTAGCGTGTTACCAGACACCCTTACCCTTTTTGATGAAATGTCTTTTTCCTAATCAGCTTTGATCACGCCACTGGTGATGGCAAACTGGAGTTAGTTGAGTGTACTACAGTGTTGCAGACAGCTTAAAGTTGTTATTGAGCTACGCAATACACATGCTATTGCTTTTCCTGCAACAGAATTAATGTGTTTTTCGTGCGTTTCATTTTATCTTGTTCATACGCAGCATTTGGAGTGGCAGACACAAGTGCACGAAGGAAGATTGGGAGGAAGTGGAGAGAGATCAATATTGCATGTTCTGTAAAGCATTCTCGCCACAGATAAATCAGTGGATGAGATTATCCTTGGAGCCAAGAAGAGAGGCATTTCATCAATGGGAGATCAGGACTCTCTATTGATCGGCCAGCCCATGCATGTTTGACATTATTGAATCCTCCCTGTTTCTGGCAACTCTGTTGGATCTCAGTCAATCCCCATTTCTTTCTTAGGAGGAGGCTGAAAGCCATGGAGCTTGGAGGAGGTGACTTCCAGATGGGTTTTCTCAGTTTTGTCACCCGCCACAGCATTATTATTTCAGTGACAACATTATTCCTCTTAACTCATGTAGACTAACTGTCCTCTATACTGCAGTGGTTTTCAAACTTTTTTCCTGTGAGCACCTATATTGTCAAAAGATGTTTTTTTTTCTTTTTCTGTTGTGACCTAAAAACTGCTTTTGAAGGGTGAGAAGCAAGCAAACCTGACCCTGTTTTTAGACTACAAATGTGCAAGCCTACAGTATTTTTGCAGGGACTGGGGAATACTTTGATGGAATAAATATGATGAAAGCTTTATCACCTAAAGAACATTTTATGGTGTTTAATGGTTGTGGATTGCAAACCAATTCTGTCTATTATCTATGTACTTGTACGCTAGTATTATACTATATAACACATGATACTGTATGTAGGCTAATTAGCACTGTATTTATTTATTTATTTATTTATTTTTACCATCTTTATTTGTTCAACTGCCATCTTAGTGCCATATAATTTATTTATTTATGTATTTATTTATTTATTTATTTATTTTTGAAATCTCAAATACATATAAATCAAGGCTAGTGAAATATTTCCAGGTTGAGTTTTGAAAAGACTGTGAAGCAGAACATTGTGTCAACACACCAGTCAGAGAGACACGGATTCATACTAGTCTTGCCTTGCCTTTGTTTTTGCTCTATAGAACACATATAGATTGTATTCTCACACATGCATGTCATGGGCCAAAGTGTCGAGCCTCTGTGGAAAAATGGCTAACTCAGGACCTAAATCAAGCATTCTAACTTCACTGATTGTTTTATGTTACATCACAGAAATATTTCTTTCACTCATTATCCGTTTTGGTCAAAAGTCTCCCCAATTAGAATTCTTGCAGCCAGGGAGATTGAGGCTAATTGAATGCGTCTCTGTGACAGTTGGCAACCAAACTCCTACTCAAGTAAATTCATGGATGGCTTAAATAAAAGTAATGATGGAATACAGATTTGACGAGCTTCGCCAATTATAGTCCTGATGATGAAAATAACTATCGTGTCTACATAAGTTTCAATAGTACATTTAGATTGGTTATTAAATAGGCACATAGGATTTAAGGATGAATTTAGCTCTTGATGCGAGGTGCTGGAAAAAATTGAAAATCCACCTTTGAAAGTGCATACATATCGAATTTTACAACCTCTGTGATGTGAGGTAGTGGAAAACACGACACATAGTCTACCTTCCTTGTGCAATCTTGCTAGGACACACAGTGTCATAGATGCGAAGCATAAAGTGAACTGCAGCCTGTTATTAACATTGCGTAATGTTGCTAACGTTGCTAATATAGATAACATTGCTAATGTACGTCGCTAACGTTAGCTTGGCTAACATACATTGCTAATGTTAACGTATGTTGCTAATGTTGCTAATGTTAATGTACGTTGCTAACGTTAATATACGTTGCTAACATTGCTAATGTTAGCTTGGCTAACGTACATTGCTAATGTTGCTAACATTACTAATGTACATCACTAACTTGGGGCCCTGAGATGGCTAGTGATAGCTCTGTGTTGACGTTGTGTGAAAGCGTGACTGACGTTGCATAGCAGCGTGAGCTGTAAGCACATACCAGCGTGAGTTGTGATTGGTCTCCTTTTGTGGGCAAAACAATGTATAGTGGTTTATGCACATCCA
>OMKL01102673.1:0-14048 GCA_900302295.1 Parasudis fraserbrunneri | reverse complement strand
CCCCACTCCTCCAGACCATCGCACCAGACATCCTCCCATTCCTGACTGCAACCATCAATTCCTCAATTCCTCCCTCAACTCCGGAGTGGTTCCCACCTCACTAAAACAAGCCAGAGTCACGCTGCTTATCAAAAACAACCCTGAACCCCTCCATCATAGATAACTATCGCTCTGTCCCTCTTCTCTCTTTTCTCTCTAAATCACTTGAACGTCTCCAACCAGCTCTCTGATTATCTATTACAGAACGACCTCCTGGACCCGAATCAGTCAGGTTTCAAGACCGGTCACTCCACAGAAACAGCCCTCATAGCAGTAACAGAGGCTCTTCACTTAGCAAGAGCAAAAGGTCTCTCCTCTGTGATTCTCCTGGACCTGTCGCAGCCTTCGACACAGTCAATCATCAGATCCTCCTCACATCCCTCACAGGAATGGGAGTCACAGGTTCTGTGCTGACATGGCTGTCATCCTACCTCGACGATCGCTCCTATCAAGTATCATGGAGAGGCACCCTATCAGACCCAGGCCCCCTATCAGACCCAGGCATCCTATCAGACCCAGGCATCCTATCAGACCCAGGCATCCTATCAGACCCACGCCCCCTATCAGACCCAGGCCCCCTATCAGACCCAGGCATCCTATCCGACCCAGGCACCCTATCAGACCCAGGCATCCTATCAGACCCAGGCATCCTATCAGACCCAGGCATCCTATCAGACCCAGGCCCCTACAGACAGGTGTCCCCCAGGGCTCGGTCCTCGGACCCCTCCTCTCTCTACACCAAATCTCTGGGTAACACCATCAATTCCCATGCCTTCTCATACCACTGCTATGCCGATGACACTCACTTTGACTGACCTTTCAATCACTGTGGAGAATATAGCCGTGGCTCCATCCCTGACCACCAAGAACCTAGGTGTGGTCCTTGACGACTGGCTGGACTTCTCTGCTCACATTGTCTCAACAACCAGAACCTGCAGATTCTTCCTGAGCAATGTGAGAAGAATCTGCCCCTTCCTGACAAAAGAAGCCACCCAACTCCTTCTGTAATCAACAGTCATGTCACACCTCAACTATTGCAAAGCTCTGCTAGCTGGTTTACCGGCATGCACCTCCAAGGCACTTCAACTCATACAGAACGCAGCGGCACACCTGAGCTCCAACCCACCAAAGTCAGCCCACGTTACCCCACTTCTCAAAGAGTTGCACTGGCTTCCCGTTGCCGAATGAATCCGCTTCAAGGTTCTTGACCTGGCATTCCGTGCAACAAAGGGAACGGCTCCCTCCTACCTCCGCTCAATGATCTCTAACTACACACCCTAGAGACCCCTACGCTCTGCATCTTCCGGCCACCTGAGACCCACTCCTCTCCGGGCTCGCGGGGGGTCATCCAAATGAAGTAGGTTATTCTCTATCCTGGTTCTGCGGTGGTGGAACAAACTTCCCACCACAGTCAGGACAGCTGAAACCCACCCAATTTTCCTCTGCCGAATAAAAACACACCCTTTCAATCTGAATTAAAAAATAAAAAATAAAAAATAAACGGACCTTACTGTCTATACTACTGTGTACTATGCTACTTTGTCTATACTACTATCTACTATGCTACTATGTCTATACTACTGTGTAGTATGCTACTATGCCTATAATACTACTACACTACTGTTCAAAGTATTGTAAAGGTCTGAAGGAGCCACGTCTGTACTCGCCTGTGGTGGGATATACAGTGATGATGACTGAGTGTGGCCGACATTTTATTGTCAGAAATTCCAAGTTGGGCGAGCAGAAGTGTGTCAAAGTTGTAATATTCCTAATGTCAAACCAGTTACTGTTGACCATGAAACAGACGCCACCTCCCTTCTTCTTACCGGACTCGTCCATCCTGTCCATGCGGTGAACAGAGAGGGACTCCGCGGGTTGAATGGCATTGTCCAGAATGGAGGGGGTCAGCCATGTCTCTGTCAAACAGAGGATGTTACAATTTATCATGTCCTGCTGGTATTTGAGTCGCCCACAGAGGTCATCTATTTTATTATCTAATGACGATATAGGTAAGCAGGATGCTGGGCAGAGGAGGTCTGTGTGCTCGAGCCCGGAGATTGCATTTGACCCCATTGCGGCTACCTCTATGTTTCCTCCATCGTTGTTGTTGTTTGTTGTTGTTGCCATTCCTGACGATTTCAGACTGCCAAGTAGAGTGGTCGGCAAATGGAGAGTCAAAAATAAAGTAAGTTGACTCTAATCCAATGTTTATCAGTGTCTGGAAGTCGTATGTGGTCAGTACCAAGGTAGAATTTGCAAAAATATCAAGTAAAAAGATGTAAATAACAAATAAAGAGCACAATCTTAGCAGAGCTAGCGTGAAGGCATCCGGAGTGGTCTGCACCATTTTTCATTTCAGGTCTCAGTTGACCATCCAGATCAGGTAGATTCTGATCCTTTTTCCAATCTTTTTTTTCATGATGGTAGAGACCAATAATTATGCAATTACCATCAGTAGCATGGCTTAAATTGATTATTTATACAATGGTCTGTACCATGGTAACACTGATATTACCATCAAACTATCATTACTTCTTTGTAAGGGCAATATGCACAAAACATACAGCCAAAATTAAAGCCCAATCCATAATATTTTTTACTGAATCAATGTGGGGTATATTCATATTATTGAAGAGGTTGATCTGTAGATGGACAATATGCTGTTTGGAACTTTCTTCTTAACTATTGTAAATCAGAATCTAGACCACTCCACTGTTTACAAACATTACAAATGTAAGCAGATCTTTTATTGGCACAAAATACAGGTATTATTTTGGATTTGGGCCTTTAAAGAGCTGAAACTTTTTAAACGGCCAAGTGTAAGTGACTTGCACGTTATACATGCCCATCTGTATAATTGTCATCATCTTACACCCCCCTCGAAAAGTAAAATAAACACACACAGATACACAGCCAGACTGCGGAATAACGTCATTGCGTCACGCCAGCGAATGTTGGGGTCGGGACGGAGGTACGGAGCTGCAAGAGGCGATAAAGGAACGGGGATGAAGGAGAAAGATGAAAATTTGACAGTGCGAACGGGGTTGTTGTAATTCAATAGAAGTGCAATTATTTGTTGTCTGAACTCGAAGCAAAGGTTGTATGAGGAGTCGCAGAGTAAGTGCTTTAACCACAGTTAGGTAGCGAAGGTAGTGAGAGTTGGAGAGGGCTGTTGCTGGGGTTTGGAGAAGGAAAACAACATGGCTGCGGTGGAGCTCGAATGGATCCCAGAAACACTATACAACACCGCTATCTCGGCAGTGGTGGATAACTACAGTCGATCAAGAAGGGACATACGCTCTCTTCCAGAAAATATACAATTTGATGTGTATTATAAGGTAAGAGTTGGCATTTCCGTGTGTCTTAACTCTTATTAGCTACCAGAAGCTAGGTCAGTCAGAACCCACAGCCTATTTCAGAGGGTCTGTGCTAGCCTTAGCAAAGTCTCTCATTATATAGAGTGTCTCTGGCGTTACTCTGTCAGCTAGCTAGCTAACGTTAGCGTTGTCTGAGTTCTTTTCAGTCTTGAAAGTCATAAGTTAACATCCGATAACGTTAGCTAAGAAACCATAACGTTTTTGCTTTTATTGGTGTGACGTTAGTGTAGTTGTCCTTAGCTATTCAAATTATAGCAGTTTTGTAAATTAGTTTAAGGCCTAACGTCAGGTTGACATGACCATCTTTTCTCTTTTGTTGACACAAGGCAAAATCGAACGTTACTTCAAAACGTAGTGATTTATAAATATGAACAACTTGTCTTCAAGCAAAAAAGGCAAACAACAGGATTTTCTATATGATGTAATCAGAAATTTAGAGCAGCTCCACAGTGAATTGAGGAAAACTTTGTAGACTCATACTAGATAGGTTAGCTAGGTAGATTTAATTATTAGACTCAGAGAAATAGAGTAATGCATTATATATGTCGTTTTTCTGTATGTATGATTAGACTAAAACTTAAAAGTAGAATATGCCTTCAGCTACCTCTAAACAAAAGAGCCCTGCTTGGTATTGCACTGTGTTTAATTTTTTTTGTTTAGGTCTGATGTGTAGGTTGGAATTTAGTAACATAATATACTGTGAATTTCTCCAGACCACTCATGGCAGAGCCTGAGGTGTGGCCAGCAATAGCAACCCCTCCTCTATCCTCACTCAACTCCGACCCAAACATCAGACCAAAACAAAAAATGTAAACAAAGTACAATACAGAGTGGGGCTCTCCTAGAGGTTACTGTTTGACTACAGATTCTACCTGTAACTACATATGTTAGTGGTGCCAGTAATTTTGAATGAGAAAATGTGACCATATTCCAAGAAATTAACATACCATGTCAGCCTTTCGCTTCCACACATTAAGCTTTTTGGATACCACTGAAACATGACATTTTGCCCTCCTGAAATGTGACAATACACTACCAAGATGAGCTTAGCTATTTAGACTAACATGTGCACTGACTAAAGTCAGTTTTTCTGCTCATCAACAAAATGCAAACAAAAACGTAATTTGACGTAGAAGTAACATAGGGCGAGAGAGACACACTAATACAAGGTGGGTCCTGGGTAACACTCCTTGGGAAGAGATTTTTTTTTTGTGAAATCAGGTTGTCAACAAGGTAATGTTTGGGGGATAAACCAGTCCTAACTCAGTATTCTATCCAACTACAGTACAACATGGCATTTGGGATTTACTACTCAATCTGACAGGCAAAATGTATGCATTACAATTTGCTTAATTTATAGTATTCCCATGACGTGTTTTGCCATACAATATGGCGCATTGCCACAGTTCATTGGCCATGATTGTCATTTAATGATAATCACTTGCAATTTGATTACAATAACTTGTTGCTTGTGACCAAGATGTCTGTGATCGAATACTATGAATAAAACATTGAAGAGTAATGCCCTGCTGTGAGCCCTGCTTTCTGTACTATGCTAAGTACCTCTGATGTACTGTCATTAAATGCAGTGTCTTGACCAGAATTGTGGACATTAGAGCTAAGACCAAAGTCTTAGAATTAATTTGACGTATGGCATGCACTTGTTGGAAATACCAGTTAATTGAAATCAACATTGTAAACTACAAATGGAAGTGGTGGTGACTGATTAAATATTTTAAAAAGATTTGCAGTGCTGACAGCAACATAGACCTATCCTTTGTGAATGAATTGATATCTACTGCAGATATCAACTCCAGTGAGGGTTATTAATTTGGTGATGGCCACATAAAACAAAGGTAATTTGGTAAGAGAAATATTTTAAAGGGATGCACTGATATGAAAGATCTGGTCGATACGATAATACATTTTCTGTTATGGCCAATAACCAATATTTACTGATATCGATATAATATATGTGAGGGGTTGGCACCCACTAATGGCTATGGTAAGGGAAACACTGCAGTTCACTGTTAATATTTCCTTAATGGCAATGAAGCCTGGAAAATTGTATTTGTGTCAAAACTATGGAGCCTTCTACCTTGTTGGTTTTTTTTCTCTCTCGATTTAATCTCACAGACATGTCGATACGATTCGTAATAGAAATCCAAAATTCAGTCAGTTTTCCAGTGTCTAGCTCGATATCTTAATACACCTCAGGTCCCCATCAGTTTTTTCTCTGAACGTTGTCTCAGTTTGAACTAGCTCAGCTTTTTCAACAAATCACTACTCAAGATGATTACGTAAACCTGGCAACAAGGATATCAAAATGATTGCGCATTGAGCACTAGTGGCCTGCTCAGAATAAGAGTAGTAGACCATTTAGCCAATGCATTTAGAGAACCATGAGGTAGATGGATGTGGTAGGTGTCCATCTTTTATCGTCACCTGTGAACCGCGCGTCAAAGGTTCCCGGTTCTGCTTACATTCATATATTAAAGGGGAATACTGCCAATTTTCAACATTTAAATATGTATTTTCCTTACTTTCGGAAAGTACTATGATGATAAGCAGAAAGTTCGACTTTGTTCCAGAGCCGAGATCTGTATTCAGGTCACACGAACTGCTAACGCTCCTCGGATGCTACTTTGGCCACGCCTCCCCTCTCTGCTATGCAAAGTCAATGGGAGTTTAGAATCCAAGACGTGAGCTGCGAGATTTGAGGGCAAACTGAAAGCTTATTTGAGTGTTTCCAACTGAATGAGCCACAGAAATCCAAAGTGTTATCTGTTTTGCAAAAGAAAATGGCTATCTTTGCAATTATTTCAGTGCTGTGACAGGACTGGGGCTGACGCACTTTTAAGGTTTATTCTACTTCAGAAAACACTTGACACCTGCATGGCCATTATCTATACATGATAACAGACATGGGCATAGAATAGAGGAATTGTCATCAGAAAAGATGGTATTTTGATTAAGGTGATTTACCCCCCTCCTCCCATCTTACAACTGAAGTGAGAATGACCCAAAGCGTTCTATATGGAATGACCACAACAATATGCAGCATCAGCTCTGGTCACTATAGGGGCTATAGCATTCACAAACTGCCATGCCAAAGAGACCTGGCTGAGAGCCAATTAGCCTGTAGTCCTATACATCGACAGCCCAAATATGTGGCCCAACACGACCAAACCTAGATTATTGCGCACACAAACATTGTTGGCTGGAGGCCAAATACCTCTGAATTTCCTTACAAGGTCAAAAATGAGATAATTGTAGATTTGTGTACATTGGAATGTTTTCTATCTACCCTATTTTCAAAATTGAATTTGATTTATAATATGCAAAAAAATTTAACTCACAATGACCGCAAACGGAGATTCTTTGATATGAACATGCAGATAATTTTTTTTTAAATAGTTTTTATAAAATAACGATTCAAACAGGGTTTCCGTTGTCTGGTAATTACAGTTTTTGACCGGGAAAATCTGTTGAAGTCCGGTCATAATGTCTGGTGAAAATAATTCCCTCTTAGCACAATTTGAATTGTATTATGATAGAGGGTTCTCTCTGCACTGCAGAACTGAATCAAATCAGTTTTTATTCTGTTTTATTTTTATGTTTTTATCTTTGTCATAACAACACTAAGAATAAGAAATACTAAGTTCACTTAATATTAGTAATTCATGCCTGCTGCATTTAAATCCAAAACCGAGCAGGACCTTTCAGTTTGTCCAGACAAGTTTGGAGTGCAGCAGTCAGTTTATGTGGGGAATGGCAATTACTGGTAAGTGGACAAGACGAGCTATATCACATAAAATTCTCCAGCATTGTTTAAGTCTGCTGTTTGGGCGCATTACAGATTTAGTTTTGTCTGTGATAGAGATGGATTAAACAGCGACTGTGTGCGAGAATTGCGCACTGCGAGGCATATGTGAGCGTCAATACATTTAATGTTATGGGCAAGCCCCTGTCCGTTACCAGCGCAAGAGATCCGGGAAGGCAAAAGCAACTCCTTCTCCCCAAAGTAACAGCTCCATTGTATTGGAGTGACACAGATATCTCCAAAACTAAGGGAATTGCACCAAAACAATCTGGATGGATAGATGGCATTCTGGGTAAGGGTGGAAATGTGTTTTTTTGAATTTTGGGTGAACTGCCCCTTTAAAAATAGGGTGTTACGGTCACATGACAAATGTGGACGCCAAGTCAAAATTCCATGAAAATAGGACTGTTTTGTTATTTCGCCGTTATCGGTTAAACGTTCAGTATTAGCCCGCAAAGTTTTGAGTTCTGCTGGATTTAGGTTTTACCACGAGTTGCAAAATTTGGTGTCCTCATATTCTCATGGTGGCAACTGTTACCATGAAAATATGGACTGGATTTCGTGTTCATTCGATAGCCAAGACCTATGGCTGATACATACAGCATGTTACATCTTAAACGGATGAATATAGACTGAAATACAAGGGAAAACATCTTCTTTTTTTCAATATTGCTAGTCCTACAGTTGTTTTAAATGGATGAAATTAATGTACATGTACATGTACATGTACAGCTAAAAATGACAGGTTCTAAGCTTAATTTTGATGTATAGGTTGCAGGGGTTTGAAAGAAATCCAGCTGCCACACCAGGCTTTTGTCCTGCTAGCTCCCACACCCCCTGCCTCCTCCTTGATGCGAGAGTTTCCATGAGTGATGGCCAGGAATGGTCAGCTCTCAGCCCGTGACTACAAAATCTAGCGATTTTTTTCAATAATGTGTAGTAAAGGAAATGACTAGTTAGTAAAATCAAATTTCTATGTTGCAAACAGAATGGGCATTTTCATGTTTACATATTATTGTGGCCATCAACAATAATATTAATCGATTTGAAGGAACAAATTGGCTGACGCACAGAACCTATTAAATGTCATGCAGTGCAATAGCTCAAAGTGTGTTGGTGTGTGTGTGAGTTGGTGAGAGAGCGATAAACTTAATAGCCTGGCTATACCCTATACCTGTATATAACCTATAACATATAGATAATAATGAGAAACATTATTTTTGAATTTGAAGGCTGAAACCTCTAAAGCCACAATCCATAATAATAATAAAAAAAATTCTGTGTAAATGAATCACAGAAATGTGCTTTACCCCATTGTTATTTTTAGAATTAAGCATGTAACCTTAAAATTATTTACTGATGTATGTGTTTGTGCCAGTGAGAGTAGTCTAGTTACAAATAGTTTCATGCACATTAATCATGAAAGCATTGATCAAATATTTCCTAATAATGCTTGTAATGACAGTATGTGCACATATTATGGGACTGTAGCATATTCAGTGGTAATTTGCCTATTGTATTATTGTGAAATATACTTTCCCATATCAAGTTGAATATTCTCCACCAGCCCTGAAAATGTCATTACTAAATGACCAGCCTATCAAAAGTTTTTCAGCAAAGTATGTTGAAATCAAGAATAATTTGGCTCAATTTGGTGCCATTTTTGAATTCTAGTGTTCCATTGACTTATAAAGCTGCGTGGCCTTTTTGACCCTGTATCTGGCAACTAAAACAGTCATATCTCTGCATTGGTAGGTCCTATCCTCATGAACCTCATGAGAAGTTGCTCTATCACATGCCACATCATATGCAATTGTGAAATAAGATTTTAAATATGGACCGTAACACCCTATTAAAAGCCCCAGAACTCAGAATTAGCGTTTCCTGAATACTAATGTTCAATAAGCTGGCGGAAAAAATTGCTAATTTCCCACAAATACCTTATTGTGAAGGTCTGAGTCTGTACTTTCACATCCTTTTGAAAAAACGAAAATGTTAAATTCCTAAATATGCCCCCCCAAGTATATGCCGGGTCACATATATTCTGACCCACCCCCACCCCAGAGGATTAAGCTTGTATATCAAACTTGTTAAAAGAAACAATCTCCTAAATCATTGAAGTGTGGAAAAATACTGCACATTCCCTCCTTCATGAAAATTAGGTTACACAAACAAAGACACACACACACAGACGCTTGGGCCCCTCACAGATAATAACGCAGTTTTTAAGTGAAACCAAGGAAATCTGTGTAGATTATGTAGTATTTCATGATGCTGTGTGTTGCATTTCATAGTTGGGCAAAAATAAGCAAATTTACTTTTGCACAAATCATAGTTAGTTTTACCCTGAATTCAGAGAGTGGGAATAGTTGATTTAATGTTTTATGATATGATCAGAAATCAACTTCCTATCACACAATCACTCTTTTTAGACACAAATAATAAAATGGCGGCCAATATGAACCCCTCCAGATTAATTCTGGATCAAACAGTGGTATGGAGTGAAATTTAAGATATTGGCTTATTTAGAATTATCGTATACAATTAGCCTATATTAAGCATTGTCTGCGCAAATAGTCAAAGTGTTTTATGTGAAATACCTGGCAAGCATTTGTTGAGTTGTATGATTCACTCTGATTTAGTCTAGCCCTGCTAAAGTTGTTAATTTCCTGCCTTCTATATTACACTTGAGAGGACTCCTGAGAGAGAAACCGATAGCATGAAGACTGATAGGCAACATCCACGAGGGAGCTGCATTGAAAATACCAACTTCCAGCTCAGCACATTTTGATGACATGCCAGACATCAGCGGATCGCTTTGTTTGAACTTCTGAACGGCAGAGAGCATTTGCTGAAACCTCTATTGCAAACAAATCCATAATTGACTCCTCATTCTTGATCTTGTATAATTGATACAATTTCAGATGGCGGGGTATCATTCGTAATTATCTAGGTATCATGGATATTACACTTGAGGCGTACTCGGGGCACAACAGTGGGTATGCAGTGTGCTATAAATATCGCTGTTGCAAGGAGGCAAGAGTCTATAGTGCTGCACTATCAGATGGCATTGCTGTAATCCGTATATTTGTTTTTGAAGTTTGATTTTTAGGATAGCTTCTGTATGATGTATGCAAGTAACTGAGAGAGAAATAAAGCCTCAACATCAGTGTGACTGGATCCTTAGTCAGCTGATGTCTTTTTGTGTGACTGACTGTTAATGAACTCATTCATAGTAACTACGGTAACTAGATCCGACGGGTGTCGAATTACAGATGCATGACCATTTGATTTCTCCCCCTTGCACTGGTGACAACAAGTCAAATATGAATACACACTTTCCCAAAAAGAGGATGAAAAGATTTTGTTTTACCTTGACTACCAAGGCCTAGAAGAAATTGTTCTATAGGCGATTTCAAGAAAATGCTGAGAGAATACATTTCTGTGTTTGTATTTCTTTTGTCTTTCAGGTCAAATGAGTATTCATACATTCATGTGATATCACTGCATCACAATATTCTGATAGCCCAGTTTGTCCTGCATTATTACCAGCGTTGCCAGGCGTACAATGATTATCGTATTTGCGCGATAATTTAGCCCTCTGTACTATGTACAAGCAATAATGCCACCGCCCCATAAAAACAACGTAATTGCCGGACTATTACTACTGCTTACTATGCTGAGTTTCCAAATATTTGTGCCACTGGGTCCATATTTGCACAAATGTCACTGCATGTAATAAACGTTCATCCTGTGAGGAACTGCCCATGTGTGCATTTTCCATTGAAAATATACCATGATTATGTGCATTTAGAACTTCCTAATATCAATATAATTTCCTAATATCAATATAACTGTCCTCTAGAAACATGTTCATTACATAGAAACCTTTTCTGGCATAACATAATATTTACTATGACAAGCACCAACAGTTGATCATGTTTTGTGTAGGTATTCCCACGTGATACAAGTCATATTCTGAAAAATGCTTTGATTTCTATATTCTTGATATTATACAGAATCTACAGATACTGTTTATATTCTTTGGATATATTTTCTTTTGTAAAGGGTGGTACAATGATTCAAGTAGAAATATTGTATTATCACATTATTGCTGTTTGCAGTAACAAACTATAGGAGAACACGCCTTTGTGAAGACATAACATTTGACAGGACATTATTGGTTAGCCAAGAATAACATAGAGTATATGCATAGTGCGTAGGCCATGTATTAACAAAATGAAATGATTGTTCTTGTGAGCAGTTGAGGTGCTGCACGTGAACATCACATGTAAGGGAGAAGGTTGGTGTAATTGTGTTTCCACAAGTCATAAAACTCCATTGTTTTACCAAAACCATGAAAATTGACTTGTCACGTGTACAATTGTGAAATTCAAGAGAGTGATAATGAATGTTTATAAGTGTATTCAATACAACAATATGGTCTATATTCTGATATCAATGTAGTATCTTGCATATGGCACTCGCAATAGATGCACAGCCAAAATGGGCTTACAAGGCAGACTACTAGGTAGGAGAACAAATTATACAAATTATTAGAAAACATGAACAGTGTGTTCTGTATGCCTTCATACTTGACATGAATCAAATAAACTGATCTCGTATGCGTGTATTATTCAGTCTAGTTTGCCTAATTTTCCAAGCTTTAGAAATAAAACTAGCCCATACTTTGCCACTCAGTCCAATTTATCATTTTCATCAAAGCAAAATAATTCAGGATTTTTGTTCTGCATTCTTATAAAAGTGCACGCAGGTTCATATTAAGGAAAACTCATGGAGCTCGCCGAAGCGGTTACTGCTATGCCTTGCAAGACAACGCCCATGTGGGCCCATGTGGGTGAAATAAAAAGTTTTCAGGGAGTCTATTGTGATTTAATTGTTCTTAAACAAAGCGGGAATGGCAAGTGCTCGTTAATAATAATTTACACCATGCGGAGATGGCATAACATGATCACAGTTGGAGACATGCGACTAAGATGTACATGTAGGTACTAGGTAGCCCCATGTTTTCATGGTCAGGAAATGCAATAATACCAAGGAAAACATTGGAAACTGTTCAGATTATCATACAATGGTAAAGTCAGTGATATTCTGTAAAGTAATACAATGCAATTGCAGTTTGAAAGAGCAGATAACATATTTGACATGCTACTATCATTGACGATCACTATACACAGTCATCCTTGCAAGGGCTTTTATTATAAAACTTGAAACAGATTGTTGATAATGAATTGAAAAACGTTCATCTACGTATGCATGTGTCTCTAGTTATATGCACTAGTGCGCAGCCTAAAACCGCTTAACCTTTGCCTTTCAGGGGCCAAACCAGTTGTGGAGACTATTGTGGTCTGCCCATTTCCTTGCAAATCACTTGAGCTTTTGGCTTTAAGAAAAGGTATTGAGGATGCAAATGCATAAAAGCATCACTTAAGTGCACAGCTCTCTCAGTGTGAAGTAGACTTTGAAGAGAAGGGTTCTTCAGTATAAAAACGTTTTTTGATTCATTGCCAACAATCTCCCAGTTTTATAATAAAAGCCCTTGGACTGTCAAGGGTAACTGTATTTCTTGCAGCTCCGTGTTTGATTGTCTCCATTAACTGATAATCTGAACAGTTAATGCTTTTTTACTTCGTATCTTTGTATTCCCTGACCATGGAAACATAGGGGTAGACATTTCTTTTTAACCCTGTTGTGTATAGTTCAACAGATATGGAGGAAAACCAATATATTGGGCCACGGCCATTTGGTGCCATTTCTGCGATGGTTCCAATTCTGAAAATGTTCAGGGCTTGTTCAAATGAGAGTGAGAGAAGCGGCAAGATTATGTTTGCAACATTTCCATAAATTCCTCGAAAACCATATTTGCTGCTGTGGAGATCTCACTCCTTAATATACCCAGTACCGGTAGCAGAACCGACTGGACCTTATCAGTACTCTGGGTCTTTACTCATTCAGAACTGGGTTAAATAGAAGGCTGTTTTCTGCTTTCAGAACTGACCGCTCGCTCTCACAATCAGATGGAACACCACATGCATCTGAAGCGATATTAGAACTGGGCCAAATCGGTAAATGATCGTCCACAAAATGTTTGAAAAAAATATGAATCCTCTCTTTCAACCGTGAGGAATAGGAGGTGCGGTGGAACCTGTGTCTTTGTATTGCTCATTCTCTCTCTCTCTCTCTCTCTCTCTCTCTCTCAGAGAGCGCTTCCCTCTCTGTCTATGGTCTGACCGCGCAGAGGTTGAAGTGAGAATGTCCCTCTTTCTCTCTCTCTCTCTCTCTCTCTTTAGAGCCACACAGGTTTTCCTTGACACCACTCTTGACAGTGAGTGATTGACATGTCAAGGTAGATAACCTAATGGCCTATGTTTGCCTCAGATTGATTTGGGTTATTATTCAGGACAAATGTGTTGTCTCACTAAATGCAGCTAGGTGCTAGTAAGGATGTTCATCCACTACGGGTCTGCGGCAAGAAGCTGACATGAAGCACAGAATCCGTTTAACTCTTTAATGAAAGGCCCGCACAGATACAGGCACAATTAGTCTGGTTGAACATAAGATGGTTAATTATCATTCACCCATCTCAGACCATCAACTGAACTAAATTCACAGACTGACTGGCTTATGTAAACTCCGTGAGGCACTTTCCCAGGAAAACATCTCCTATTGGCTGGCAATAACGGATAGGACAAAGCTATTGGGCCACTCTCTTCTATTTTCACTGGCATTTTTTCTCTGCATTTTATTTTGAACCATCATGTCTTGCAGGCTGGTAATCCTGCCAACCT
>OMKL01102664.1:0-13623 GCA_900302295.1 Parasudis fraserbrunneri | reverse complement strand
AAAAAAAAAAAAAAAAAAAAAAAAAGACGGTTTGCTGCAGAGCTAATTGAGAGTTTGTTTGTGTTATAATTAGATGGTTCCTTGCTCTGAGAGAAAACAAAATATAAAGCTAGTGCTACACAGGTTACCTCCACATGTAGGACTCAAAAATCACAAAGAAAAAGAGACAGGGGAGGGTACAAATACAATCACTATGTAAGCCTAAGTCTGCTGTTGAGTTAATGTTTTTAGTTTTGTGGGATTTGCGTCACCATATGACTCAAAACTTAACAGGGCTCCTCGCCCTGTGTAGGACAAATATATTGGTCAAGTCTGGTGCAAATTGGACACACGTAACACATGTTTACCATGCATTTTTCCAAAATTCGATTGGATCTGGCAAACAGTTTAGCCTATAAACTTTGTAAAGCATACATTTAAAGATGTTGGTCCCTAGATGGCACACAGACGGTTTAATGAGAATCAGGTGAACAGTTCAGGAGTAGGAGTAGGGAAATTGATTTTCAAAAAAATAAAAAAGGAAGAAAATCCAATATGGTAGACTTCATGAGTCCTTATGGGAAATGTGTTGTCCATGAAGAGCTGCATGTCTGGGTATCATTTTGTGACTGTACTGTACACGCATTTGAAAATTGAAAGTTTGGCCTTATGGTGGCACTAGAGGAAAGGTCATGGGGTCACCAATCCTTCCTCTAGGCCTAGGGGTCATGAATATTCACAGCAAATGTTGTGACTGTACAACATTTTTGTAATAGGTCATGAGATACACTCATTTGAAAATTCTATGTTTGGCCTGATGGTGGTGCTAGAGGAAAGATTAATGAGCATTTGAATTCTTTATTTATGTTTTTCATAACAGTTACCTCCACCAAGGAGGTTATGTTTTCACCCCTTTACACCCAGTTTGGTCTTATGGTGGCCCTAGAGGAAAGGCACTGGGGTAACTAAAATCAACAAGTGTCTTTCTCTTGGGACCATGAATGTTCTTAGCAAATTTGATGGCAATCCAGCCATAATTTTTCAGTTTGGCCTGATGGTGGCACTAGAGGAAAGGTCATTTCAGGGTTTTTATATAACAAGGGTTTGGTAAAACAACCACTGGAGCCTGACTGGGACTGGCATATTAAACATTTCATTCACTTAAAAATAATCCTGTACCAGCGCTGCCATGGCATTGTCCTGTGGGCGCTGAATTTACACATTGTTAAGGAAATGCTGTCAATGTCCAGACCTTTTATTTTCCTTGGGTTATAAAAGGACCTTGGGTTATCTGGAGGAAAGGTCACCAAAATCAATAGATTCACAGCTGATTTCATGGCAATCCAGCAATTACTTTTTGAGATATCTTGTTCACAGACAGAGACAGCCTAACAGTGTTGAAAACATAACCTCAGTGGTGGAAGTAACTATGTAGTCCATGGTCAATAAGAAAGAAAGAAAGAAAGAAAGAAAGAAAGAAAGAAAGAAAGAAAAAGCTCATTAGCCTTCACAATTTTATGAGCCTGCTGTTCACATCCTCTGTGTTTAATCTTTACCAACGATGCAAATACTTGTGAGGGGTTTTGTACCTAAACAACAGAGCCATACTTACAATCCTCTTGAGTACCAAAGAAACCTTCTGATGATGAAGGACTATAATTGCAGGACCAATTCAGCTGCTTTGTTTTTACTTGTCATCTGATCTGTTGTTGTTAGAACAGGAAATGTAAATAGCAAACTGCCAAAGTTTTGCATTTCAACTATCAAACTGCTTGCTGAAAAGACTGTAGACCTGAATAACACTGTTTTAGCACATTCATGAAACATGCCTTTTGAGAAAACACAAAAAGTGATACAAATCATTTCTACAATAAATTTAATCTCTGTTCTTTTTAGTAACTCTGCAAAGATGTTGGATATAGTCCAGTAGCTCAATATTGGCCAAAGTCAGCAGGAAAAGGAAACAGTCTGTCCTTCCAGAATGATAAACTTGAAGAAGAAAACGAGGTCTGAAAAATGGAGGAATTTGATCAGATCAAAATTGGTCTCCGTCTCTAAACTGGCAAGACAGCTGCGGGGCTGTTTATTATGACCTAGAATTGATTGAGGAGCCGCAGGAGATGAGAAAGTTTGGCTGAGATGTCTGTCTGACCTGCCTCCCCTTTTTGCCTGAATACCCATGTCTGATAAACATTAAGCTGTTGGCTTAGATTATTTGGAGACCAATGTGACCTCACACACAATGTGACTTTGCAACCCACACAAATAAAATCAAACGCACAATGCAAATGCAGTCGATTCAGACACATTTCAGTTACATGCGCCTCATGGACAATCAGGTTGATACATACAGCAGAATTAGACAGACAGCACAATGACATACAGTTTTGTCCTCACAGACAAAACATGACTTCTAAAGACCATTATAACAGCATATGGAACTAAATCATGGAACTGGCTGTGTGCAAAAAAATGAAATTCATAAGAAACCTCACAAACACTAATGACTCCTTACTTTAGGCTAAAAGACAACTGCTGAACGGCTGTAACATACTGGTCCCAGCTCCAAGACAAGTCATAAGCCCTTTTTGAACCCAATTACTGTTCCATGTCATTGCAGACCATTTATAGTGGATCAAGGATCTCTCAAATAAGTGTATTTCCCCAAATGTTGGAGTGTTCCTTTAAGTTAGCGCGGATGTAAAATGTCATGATCCACTGTACACCCTAGATAAGATAATACTATTACAGTATGGACATGTCAATATGAAATGGATTGCTATCAGATGACCTCAGAGTTTTCTCTATAAGCATACCAGAAGTAGTCACGCATTTTACCCATTTTAGTAACTGAGCTGTTGCTGACTTAACCATTGATGCATTAGAAAAGGGGGTCTACTTATCACGTAAACAATTATTTTCACCAGTTTATCCATGAATTTGCATTGAAATTAAAGATTTGTTGGGTCTAAGCAGGGCTAGTCCACCCTGTAAGCACACTATGCAAGTTGCTTAGGGCCCCACATGCTGTGCAAGGACAGACGAACACAGACCAAAGAACTTGAGTTGCAGCTACCAGTTACTTGGATCTAAACATTCCATCAGTTTCTAAAAAATAATGAACTATTCCAACTTCAAACCATCTTAATAAAAAGACTAAGCATAACTAGGCCACTAACTCCTTTAGCTAAACTTAAAGAGGTTAAAGGACCATACAAGTCCAATTTTTAGTTCTTGCAGAGATTTCCCGTCTTCAACAAATTTTGTGCACATAAGTGTATGCAGTGTATACTTTAGTAGATCTCCGCCTACATTTTTAAACGTCATTCACTGCCATTCATGTTGAAACGGTGTGGAAAAACACTCTAGGTATAGGAAATAGGTAAGTTGCTAGGTATAGGTAATTCACACTTTTGGAAGTCACTACGGCATTTATTTGATCTGAAATTACTGTATTACTGTATCAAATTTGCGCATTGAATTTTCATACACCTGGAAAAATAGTTCCTTACAAGTTCTGCATTTCAAACTCGCATTTTAGCTTGAAGGGGGCTTTTAACGACACAGTGAGTTTTAGCTAACGTTGACAAAAATGTTCAGGTACACTGTAACGTTTATTGATTATGGACAGAACATAAAAAAAATACTATTTCTCAAAAATAAAGCAATTTGGGGGGAAATAGGTGAGGTTTATGTAAACTATGTGGCCAATGTTGGCAATGGACAATGACATGTAGTAACACTGGTATGGTCCATTAACAACACAAAGTCAATACATTTTCAAATTACGATGGAATTGCAATTTGGTATTTCGCAACCTCTGCCATGTCATTTTGCAGGCTGCATTTCTCCATGTAAAAGTATTCTGAAGTTGTTGTGACAATTTCTATCAGATCCATTGCTTTCTTAGGCTACTAAGACACAACTCATTTACCCGTACAAGATGCACTTGTTGGGGAGGAGCTGTACTAACGGGTACAAAAAGCCCATGGCCAACATAGAGCCACCTGGTTCATGTGCAGGGGTGTGGGGTGTACATGTCTGCCTTCAAGGAAGGCTCAAACTGACCCCTTGCCGTGGAATTTTGATTGGCTACACCTCTCCTATGACTTTTGGAGGAGTCTTAACAGGGACAAAAGGCTGTCATGGATATAGAGTATCTTTGAAATAGGGACCACTGTGGAATGCACCGATTCCCCCCCAAATTTTGATGAGGTGACCCAAAACACTAGCTTAGTAAACTAGACCTCCCTTACAGGTCTAGTGAAGAGATGCACCCAATCTGGATAGGGATGAATTACTTGGTAAATAATTAAAATTTTAGGGGTAAGAGAGCACAGATGAGCAATATCCTATAACTCATGAACAAAATAAATCTCATTATTTACTTGAAGTTGCCGGCTACATCAAAGTAGCATCCAGCTTCTTTCACTTAAGAGTCTGGTTAGAACTAGGCTTGGGAAACAAAACAGCCCAAATCACTTCATTGAATTACCATGGAAGATTTATTTAATTCCATTTTGTTTCGCTTTGTGTTCAGAGGTGACCCCACACACATTCCTTTCAATACAACAGTCTTTGCCCCTTAATCCCTTCACAGACAAATATGGTGAGCATGATTTCTGTTGAAAGATAGGGAACCGTGAGTGGAAAAGTGCATCTCTGTGTGTGGGTGTCTCTGAGGATCTTTCCTTTGGCTGGAATCAATGATAACGCTGTATGCTTCCCAAATCCAGGCAGGATCAGGAGCCACTCTGCTCTGTCCTGTGGTTTCAGAGTGGGGCCGACATCCCTGCTATTCTTTCAGCCAGAAATAACTAGCTTTACATGAGTGTGCAGGAAGGAGGGAGAAAAGTGAGGGAAGCGGAGGAGGTGCGGTGGGATGAGTGTGGTGTCTGTGATGCTGTGGTGCAGGGAGATGCTCTTCAGCCCTCTCAGCGGACACTTGTCGGAATGCTCCTGCTGTGTCTGAGGGGCAGAGACAGTCCAGCGTGTGCCTCGGCTCCAGGCAAGATCTGTTTTCAATTAAGGTCAGGCCTCAGAAGTGCGCTCCTGTTCGCTCTCCCTTTCGCCACATACACAACACCTCTCCCTCCTTACCGTTCAATCACTTCTTTTCCTCAAACCTAACTTCATTGAATTAATAGTCTAATCTCGTCTTTCAAACAAACGCAAATTCAAATTGAGAGCTGTTTTTTTCATGGGTGCTCTGACTGAATTGCAAATGACAGGCAAATCTAGCGGGTTTCAGCTCTGCTAATCTACAAACAGGCCAGACATGAAGCAAACAATTGAGGCAGGGAGAAGAGTCAAGATTAACATTTTGACAGATGGAGAGATGAACACTGAGACAACCACGTCAGATGTTCAACCAATCAGATCCAAATGAGAATTATCCAGGACTTTCACATCACTCTCTGCGACTATTCATGCACTCTGGGGTCATCTGTACAGCTGTGTTTCTGATAATCACAGGAGCAAGGTCCTTTGTGTAGGCTTGCTCCCTCAACACAACCTAAATAGTTTAAAACCTTGGACCTAATTCGCTGGAATGATTGGCTCATGCTTAAGGTCCCCCGAGCACGGTCTGAACTTGGAAAGTCAGCCTTTTATTTCAGTGCCCCAACTTCTTGGAATGATCTTCGACATGTGCTAAAAGTCAATACTCCTCTAATTTATGGCCAATTTAAAACCATGATAACAAACCTTCCTGTGTCAGTATGTAACTGTTTTAACTGATATTTTCTTTATATTCAATATTTAATTGTTTTACTGTTTTTTTTATTTCCTCTTTATACTCATCTGTATTTGACTGTTAATTTGTCTTACTATTCTAACTGATATTGTATGTTTGTATTTTCCATGGTGTAATCTCAGCATCATTGTAAACGAGGGTCACCCTCAATGATTTCTTAGAGAATCTTAAATAAAGGTTGAATGAATGAATGAATAAAATATTTTTTATTAAAATAAACAAAAACATAACACACCTTTAACTTCACTGTTCAGATATACACTTATGGGCCTTATATAGCCTTGTTGGCTGGCACAGCATAATCAATTGGACCCCCTCCCACCAAGAAAAAAGAGGAAACTAGTGCTATTGGGGACCATGGATCCATGGGTAGCTGGTGACGAAGGCTGACTGGTCATAAACTCCTACTGTAGATGTAGGGCTATGTGTAATAACAAGTGAAAATGAAACCAAACTCAAATATTGCTTCAATTAATTTGTTCACTTGTTAAAAAGTTTCATCCACTGATGCCAAGGTCCCCTTAGTCTAGTGGAAAACTGAGCCTCAGAGCTTCAGGCACATTTTCATTTGGTTAGTCTTCTGATAAAAAAAAGAAAAAAGAAAAAAAAGAGGACTCCTATACATAAAATACAGTGATTATACAACCACACTATATTAAAGGTAGAATTTGTAATGCCGTCAAACAGCGACCTCTAGGCAAAAGTGCCTCTCTTGGTATTACACTTTGTTTACATTTTTTATTTTGGCCTGATGTGTGGGTTGGAGTTGAGTGGGGGGGTTGCTATTGCTGTCCACACCTTAGGCTCTGGAGGTCTGGAGAAATTCACAGTATAATATGTTACTATATAGCTATAATATATATATTTATAGCTATATAGTAATATAACTCCAACCCACACATCAATACCAAAAGGGGTACTTTTGCCTATTGCCTTGAGGTCACTGTGTGATGGCATTACATATGCCACCTTTAAAAATATGAAATATTTATTCATAATATGAATACTAAACAGTAAAAACACAACGTATGATACACCACAAAAATGCCAACATAGAAATGTCTGATAGGAATTAGGGCTAGACAGATACATTGGTCAGCAGATAATATCGGCAAATATTCACCTTTTACTGATAATTATTGGCAAAAATAATGCAGATGAAGCAGTGTTAGAATTCCTCTCAGCAATAGCATTATACATGCATAACCCTGGGGTGTGTGAAAAAAATTGGCATATTTGCAATGGAAAGTCTCCATTTAATACCTTCTATAAAAATAAATAAATCAATTTAAAGTAGATTGGTACGGTAGATATATTGGTTACTGGAAACTGAAGCTCCCAAATCGATAACGGGGTCAAAAATTTCATATCAGTCTAGCCCTATTAGGAATGTGCATATAAATCATTGCATGTACTTCAAAGTCAGTCAAAGGGTAATTGATATTGACGGTATTTCAAGTTGGACATCTTTTTTCCTCCGTATTTCTCTCACTGTATATGGCGCCGTTTTGTCAGGAGAAGTGGAGGAGTCACGTCCCCCTCGCGGGAGCAGGAGGCTCACTTCCAAACTGAGGTCTTCTCCACGTTTCTGAAAAGGAAAATTTTCAGAGGTGAGTATATGGACCTTTTTGCCTCTTGTGGATGGAGCAAAGTAGAACCATTCGGAAATAAATCACGTAAGTACTCGTTATAACAACAACAACAACAACAAAAATGATCATGCCTGTTACTTCTGTAAATACATATGACAGAAAAATACTGACACATCTTTAAGTGTTCAGGCCTTTAAAACAGTGATTCTCAGTGATACACATTAGACTGCGGACCCCCATTTGATAACATTTTGTTTCAGGGACCCTCATCCGAGAGGATCTTGTTGGAAGATTGTTAGAAATGATCAGTTCAGAATTCCATAACCATCTACACTGTAGGTAGGGAGATAACAGTGGAGGAAGTGAAACCTGTTATCTGAATAGACATTGTTAAACATTCTCTCATTGGGACTTCTAGTCAATGAAATAATAGGGAAACCAAACTGTTCACAATTTTTCTGGGGACCCCCTGGAACCCCCTCAAGGACCCCTGGGGGTCCCCGGACCCCACGTTGAGAGTCACTGCTTTAAAAGGGACAGTTTTCCTGCGTGTAGTGTAGCCTTCCTCACCTTGGGAGGAAGCACACCATCTGCTTGTGTCTGCTGTGTACAAATAGTATGCACTTGTCGGGCTAGCTCTCCAGACAAAGCATCAGCACCAACATGGTCATAGCAATAAAAATGACCATCTGGCTGTATTGAAACCTGTACCAGACCATGATCGGGCCAGCCATCACTCTGGATCTTAAAAGGCATAAAGGAGCAGCATTGTCGTGAATTCATTCCAAAAATATTAAGATCGAAGACATTTCCCAAACCTTCTTTAATTTGCCCTCTGCTCTCCTTTCCCTTGCTGCATATCAACAGACCAGGATGGAAATCATAAGAAAAGTCACATGGGGGATTTGAGAGGAAGATTTTTTTTCCCCTTCAAATTTAATTAACGGCAAGAATAAGCCGTTTTAAGGTTGCCAGAATCACTTTACACCATTACTACTTCAGATGGATTAACTTCAACAGACTGTGTAAGCAGCCTTGAGATATGGGAAAATGAGAATTGCAATGCATGTCTATTGGCCAGTAGTTCCCTCTGCTTTGCCCTGAGCATAGCAAACATGTCATACAGTCAATTAACACCAGAGCTCCTTCTACTTGCTACTATTGGACCGAATAATTCAATGCAAACGCATAAATCAATTATTGCAGGCTACAGTCAGTCACCACTAAAAGGGGAAGCGAACAGCCAGCGCCCTGTAGAATCCTACTGCTGTGCTGCTGCCGTGACAGTCTAGGAAATCTGTTTAGATTTAATTTTGAGTGACAGGCCTCTTTACACCTGCGTGAGAATTACATAACAATGGAGTAACAAGAGGCCCTGCACGGAATGTTTGTGTAGCTCTCCATCTTCCAACATGGCTACCTGTAACATAGCAACCAAAACTATTGAGTATTGACAGGAAGCATTACAAGCAGCATAAAAGAACACACACAACACATAAGCACAGACAAGTGAGTAAAAACTATTGAGTACTGACAAGATGCATTATGAGCAGCATAGGTCAAGTCAAGTAAAATTAAACTCCTTCAGTTCATTGGGGAGATAGGTCAAGTCAAGTCCAATACTCAAATCTGAAGAGAATCCAGAGTTCTCAAGTTCTCAAGTTCTCATGATCAAGGAAAATGCAATCCTATGATATCTTCAAATTGCATTGCCAAAGAAGGCTGAAAGATAATTTTCTGGTCTGTTATTTTCCCATATTTACATTATGCATGTGAAATTATGAGGTGCTGGAAAGGGATAAATTATGAGGTGGGGGGAGGAGGTAAATGCTAAATATAGAGGAACACGACTGTGTTCTTTCAACAATCTCAGGCAAGGCAATTTGATGATGTCAAAGGATCGCATTTCCCATGAGCTTGAGAGCCCATAACTCAAAACTCATAAAACAACGGAGGACAAGAGATATTGGGAAACCTTAGGAAAATGTATTAATTCATTTTGTAGAATAACAACTAAAAGTCACACACCTCAGGGACACAGGAATGTAAATAAACAAACTTGATGTCTACAACAGTCCTGGACACAGAGGGAACAGCCTATGAGGGTATGTGAGGCAACAACAGAAGGTCACCCTCTCTCTCTCACTAGTGTTAAAATTACACTCAGCGTACAAAACATATGCCTCGTATTTGGTTACACCCAATTTTTTCCGCAATCCATTTCTCAAGGCTCAAAAATCTATCTTTAACTTATCTCATTAATCGATCTTCTCCTCACTATCTATATCCCCCCCTTCACGACTGGAGTGGATTTAATAGGTAAAATCAATTAGGGATCATTATTTGCACCACCTAATCAGTGTATGTCATGCAACTACAAATCTCCTCGTACCAATTTAAACCCAGCATTAACAGCATCGTACGTTTGGACAGAATAACCAGCATTAAAAATTCTCCTAGGAACAAATCTTTGGTTTTGCCACGAAAAGAGGGGTGTTGCTAATGTTTTGCATACTCAGTGTATAACAATATTACTAAACCACCTCTCACATGAATAGACAGACACTCCAGGAACGTTGGGCTTGGTCCTGTGTGCAAGATTCTCCCAGGGAAAGGCAGAGAGCTAATGCGAGGTAAAGAGGAGAAAAAGGGGGATGGAATTACTTTGCCCTGACAGAGGACAGACCCCTCTCTCCTCCAAAGGAAATGCTCAGATAACAGAGACCCTCCAGGAACCAAAAAGGGGGCCCCTCAACCCCCAGCACCTTGCATGTGGAACCATTTAGAGCGTCACATGAAGGGCTCTCTGCAACTGTTTACACTACAGACATGTTAGCCTCCAGTCAATGACAAAGGCCCATGCCTCCCTGTCTCTACTGGATGGATAGTGGAAAACAAAATTCCGCAACTGGAATTTGGGTCAGATATCCACGTGTGTGAAAGAAGAAGGATGGGAAGATGTCTCTAAATGTGTGAGTATTGGTGCACAAGGGAGACAGCCCTCATTTACATGCAGTTCAGCACAACAAATGAGTCACAGACAAACTCCAAACATTTGACTGGTGGGTGAAGATAAAAGCCTTTTCAGATGTGAAGCACCTCACAGAGCGTGTCACTTACTCATTACCTTCGCCAAGGTGAAGCCAGGGCAGAGGTTATATTTTCGCCCCCCGTCTGTCTGTGCTCACCATATCTCGAAAGGTAATGGCCAGATTGCCATGAAATATGCTGTGGACATTAATGACCCAAAGAGGAAGAAAATCTTTGATTTTGGTGACCTCATGATCTTTCCTCTAGTGCCACCATCCAGCCAAAATGTTCCAGCTGTCCGCGACATATCTCAACAAGCAATGGCCGCATTGCCATGAAATTTGCTGTGCACATTCATGATGGTAGATGCTAGATCACATGAGGTCATCAGCATTTTATTGGGGGTCGTCAGTTTTTGGCCAAGCTGCAAATCTGCAAAGCTGCAAATCGTCATAATTCTCACCTTAAAAGTTAATAAACCTATCCCTAACCTTAACCTCCCACTACCTACAAATTAAAAATAAATGTGAAAATGTTCTTCTGGGCAGTGGGATCATCATGGATACCATTCAAAAGCCATTGATTTTGGTGACCCCGTGACCTTTCCTCTAGTGCCACCATCAGGCCAAACTATCAATTTTCAAATGAGCATATCTCCTGACGCGTTAGTCGTACAATCACAAAATTTACTGTGAATATTCAAGACCCCTAGAGGGCAAAACCTGTTGATTTGGGTGACACCGACCTTTCCTCTAGCGGCACTATATGGATTTATAGCCTGGGTCTGTTGAGACTGTCAATATCATTATCATATCAACTCTTGTTTCTGTCATCTACCCAGCGCAATATTGCATGTGAAAGTAATGGCAAAGTGGCGAGATTGTTAGGCCATGGTGGAGGTCTGCACTCCACCAGTAATTCAATCACTCACTCACTCACTCACAGTTAGCCCCTCTGCTCCTAGTGTGTTCAAAGGACCTGGCATCCATGATGAATGTGGGGATATGAATAAGGGGGATATAGACAGACCTGGAGAGAAGGATGGCATTAGGAGCCCTTAGTGGAAGGTTTGGACATCACCAAAAGGTCATTCAGACAGAGATGAAGAGTGGGGCCTTGATTACACACAGGCACATTAATGCAGATAAAACAATGAGTGAAATCGGTCACATGTTTTGCCTTTATCTACATGATTTATGTTCCCATCACATCAGTAAAACCATATGTCAAACTGCCTTGAGGCTCACTCACCATTGTGAAAGTATATTTATGAACTTCAAATTCATATACACTACTGAGACGGACATGCACGTGCATGCATACAAACACTTATGTACATACGCACATGCCGGCATGCTCTCTCTCTCTCGCTCTCACATACGCGCGCACACACACAGGACTAATGCTAATATTAGTTCTCCAAATGAGTACTACTCCCCTCATAGTCTGACTTTTTAATTAACATCTCTGACACGCCACACAATTTATTATCTCAGCATCTTTGGTGGATATCTGAGCTAATCTGAGCTCCTACTGAACCACCCCAAAAAAACAACAGAGCTAGATTTTGAGACACCATGTGCCAGCAGTGAGGAGCACTGCATTGTAGAGATGCACTAATACCACTTTTTCATTGCCAATACCGAGTCAGAGTCCTAAACATTCAGAACTGGCCGATACCGAGTACCAGCCCGATCCATCGCTTACACTGAATATTATAGCTCTATATCAGTTTGGGGTCATTGGACAATTTTTATATAATCAAATTTTCACCATTAACATGCTTCTATGTGTCACAAATGCTTTTCTTTCATTTCTGACATGTTACTGTGGTAGTTGGTCTGCCACACGCCACCTGAGTGGCTTTTCTAAGGGCTCTCTGACACAGGCAGAGATGGTACAAACACAGACTTTTATATTTCTCTTTATTGAAGAGAGTGGCAAGATACAAGCCAGGAGCAAATGGAATGTTGCCATGGCAAAGTCTCTCTCTCCCATATGTGTGTGGGGATGGGTGACAACCTGTGCACATTGATTGCTTGATGCACAACAGGTGCACAGCCACCCCTGCTCCCAAGCCCAATACACTAGATATTAAGGGTAAAGATGTTTTATGCATTCAATTAAAATGGTCTTGTCATGTCCTTTATAGGGTACTGGTCCTCATGAGTTTACCTCATGAGAAAAATTGGGATGCAAAAATTTGTTTGAATTCTTAAAGACTTAATTGTATTTGGGGGTATTTGGTGGTGCCAGAGCTGGAGCTCAACGTCTCGGCATATAAACCTTTGTCAAAAGCATAATATGTTTGACACACCTGATACCTTTTCACTAGATCACAGGAAGTGACTGGGAGCCCTCTAGAGGCTATATGATCATGGACATAATAGTAGTTATATCCTTTACATACAATCTGCATAATTTCATTAAAGAAAATACATGAAAACAAAACAAAAGGAAAGCATGGCTTAGGATACCCATTCCTAACCCCACTCAACGACTCAACATGCTGATAGTTTGTGAACTATCAGCATGTCATTTTCCTACTGATTTTGAACCATCCTTTGAAATATGGTTCCCACTACATCATTTTGTTTTGTTTCATTTGTGTCATTTCATTTTAATTCTTGGGGAGGGCCAACTGCAGGCTCGCCACCACTGAGCTTTCGCTTTGAAAAGTCTCCCCCCCCACGTGCCTTTACGTACCGCAGGTCCAACGTCACCAGGAAATGAGGGTAAACCGTTCTCAGCAGCCACAGAAGTTAATAATGTGTGAAGACTAGACCATTACATCAAAACTAGAACAACTCCACAACAATAAAAAAAATAGTAGTAATTGAATAGCAAGGTAATCAACCACAGATGAGCCCTTAAGAACACCACAACGGATGACCCCCAACAGAGAAGGCCGGGTGAGCAAACAAAAAAAAACGCAGTGGCGCTGCCACGCATGGGCTAAATGATGTCATATACGCTAGGCGCTGCCACACAGAGGCTAAATGATGTCATATACGCTAGGCGTTGCCACACAGAGGCTAAATGATGTCATATACGCTAGGCGCTGCCACACAGAGGCTAAATGATGTCATATACGCTAGGCGTTGCCACAGAGGCTAAATGATGTCATATACGCTAGGCGTTGCCTCAGAGGCTATATGATGTCATATACGCTACGCGCTGCCACACAGGGGCTAAATTATGTCATATACGCTAGGTGCTGCCACACAGAGGCTAAATGATGTCATATACACTAGGCGCTGCCACACA
>OMKL01102651.1:0-14412 GCA_900302295.1 Parasudis fraserbrunneri | reverse complement strand
CTTGTTCTCTCTGCCTTACACTTTGTTGATTGGACCATCTTCTGTTCTGTTATTTCTTGTTGCACCTGCCTTTAGGCTATGCCATGTGTCCTCTATGCCATGTGTCCTCTAGGTTATGCCATGTGTCCTCTAGGCTATACCATGTGTCCTCTCCATGTGTCTCTGCCATGTGTCCTCTAGGCTATACCATGTGTCCTCTCGGCTATGCCATGTGTCCTCTAGGCTTATGCCATGTGTCCTCTAGGCTATGCCATGTGTCCTCTCGGCTATGCCATGTGTCCTCTATGCCATGTGTCCTCTCGGCTATGCCATATATCCTCTATGCCATGTGTCCTCTCGGCTATGCCATGTGTCCTCTAGGCTATGCCATGTGTCCTCTATGCCATGTGTCCTCTATGCCATGTGTCCTCTATGCCATGTGTCCTCTAGGCTATGCCATATGTCCTCTATGCCATGTGTCCTCATCTTTCCTTCTGTTGTCTCTGTTGTGTAATTAAATTCTATACCGGTTTTATTTTTATTTTTTATTTTTATCCCAACACCTGCCCTAGGACTTTTGTCTATTGCAGGGTGGTCAGTGTAAATAACAATGTGTTCCCTACTTGTTAAATGAAGGTCAAACTCTGTAAGATAAAGAGTGTACAGTAAAGAGCAGTTCTGAACCAAGTTGATCTGTACATAAGACTGTAAGAAAGACAAAACCCAACAGACCAGATCAGCTGGAGGTTTATACTACCATGTGCATCTAGATTGCCTCAAGTGCAACCTCCTCCTCTTGGGATAGTAAATAACCATGGGAAACCATGTTCCAGAGAAGGATGTTTTCAGTATAGTCATATGTGATCTATTTAGGAGAGATCTTTATCTTGATCAGGAAAAACATACACTTTCTACAAACGGGACTGAATATGGTGAGTGTAGGCAAGTCCTAGTCATAGCCTAAATAACTCCAACCAACCAAACAATACCTTTTAGCCACACAGTCATCACGCCACAACACTTGCAAAAACATGGCCAACATAAACACTTGGGACTGCACAATATCAGAGGGCTCAGGCAGTCCTTGGCCAAATCAATTGTCTCAACAAGTTAGAACAAGTGTGATGCCACAAGACTTGAGGGTGCAACTGAACTTGTATTTTATTGCACTTTTGCTTATCTTTCTACTTTTTAACTGCCTGTTTGTAAGTAGGCCGCACCTGTAAAATAACGCTTCCTTTCAGTGTGTTATCCCTGTATACGTAAAGATTATGAATTGATCTGCCAATTAATCTTAAAGAGTCTTTAAAGCTTATCTCCCACAAAGGAATAGGCTGCTTGCAGTTCATAATATTGACCCTACCTGAAAACAGACATTGTTCATCATCCCCATCATATAAAAAGGTGAATCCATATTGTACAGCATTACATGGAAGTAGAAGCTAAAAGGTTGTGAGCAGACTGAATGAAGGGCTCTGGGAAGGCCATACTCTGGAAGACAAGTAGGTGGTCTGGCGTGTACGGCCAGCTAAGTGCGTTTGCACAATCTCACTTCTATACTTGTACCCTTCGCCCCACTAACACCAACAACGACGGCGCTGCTCATCTGCCCCCAACACTAACTCATTTATCCTCTCCCTGGAATGCTGTGACATCACTGGAGAGGGAGGCTGCTGTGGCCGAACAATAGGCTGATAGAGGGCAGAGGGTTCAGATGGACCAATCTCAACCCGTCTTGGAGGAGACAACATACCCCCTGTGCCCTAAATAAGAACGGCACCGCTGCATGTCCCGGGACAGCTGCCATTGCTTTCGAAAAACACTGGACAGCCAGTAATAGGGGATGTTCAAAAATCGGTATTGGATAATGGGTGAATACCAGGCAAGAATAGGGCATTAATATCAGAGAACTTCTCCAATACAAGAACTGGACATCGAGAGCCATATGTCAAAGCAATGCAACTTCATTATCTGCCTTTTGCACACATCTGTAGTCAACACAGACGTCTCTAATCTCTTAGAACACAACATCTGAAATCACTCGAGCTAGACTATACATAGGCCTAGGGGGGCATTTTCTTGTATGAAACATGAAGACTTGTGGGACATATAGCTGTTGACAATACCTTCTTCCATTTAAGGAGAGGCAGGATGGCCGATAGGTTGCTGGTTTGATCCGACAGAAGGGTGTATTCCAGCTGTGAGCTGGTGACTGAAGGGTGGCTGGTGTTACATCTACGGTGCCCGCCATCTCTGCCTAGGTGTCCTTGAGCAAGGCACTGAACCCCAAAACTGCTCCAGGGGTCCTGCACACCCTGTGCTCTGACCTCTCTGATGAAATACATACGTGTGGAGGACTGTGTGCATGTGTAACTAGGAGGGATAAGCGAAAAGACCAATTTCAATTGCCTCGTGTACACCGACAATAAAGTAATCTTCCTCTTCTTCTTCTTAACTGACTACACAACAGCCAGAGGAGTATCAAAGTGTGCACACTTTAACTGAAGTTCAAAAAGCCACAACACTTCCAGTACAGGGCTTGAACTGAACACCACAAGCCAAATGCAAATGTTCTGTCACGTCTGTTTTTGTACTACCCATGCTGGCAGGTAGCCAACCTGTGTTCTATCGATCTGTTATTTTCTTAAAACTATTTGGCTACTAAGCAATTGATTAACCTGATAAATGTCTGAATGCATGAGCCACTGTGGCCAGTTCACTAAAAATGTACTTTGATGACTTGCCTGTGAGCCACACCACTTGGTGTAAGTGGAAGTCTACAACATGACTCAGCAGTAAGGAAACACTGTGTCAACTCTCCACCTGATGCTGGTTGCCATGGTGCCCTCGGTCTGGCACACATTCTCAAAATACAAACAAACATAAAGGGGATGTAGGTGATGAGGGAGAAAATCATAAAGCCTACAACTATTACTTATCCATTCTAAACTCAGGTTACGGCAGATTCACTGTTCAACTTGGGAAAGTAGAATGTAGAAATATTTCATTTAAGGTCGCACAGAGCCTACTTTTAGACAGTGTGACATTGCGGCTTGTTCAGTTGTGTGGGACAATGCAGTGCAAAGCGTCTGATCGGACAAGGAGAACCAAGTGATAGACCTATTCTTAGAATCAGCTGTCCACTTCCATAAAATTATGCAATCAGCAACTGCGCTTAAGACTCCCAAATACAGGCTGATAATGCAAGTGAAACACACTTAGTACTTTATGTTTTATCATCAGTGAAACGCATTTTGCAAGTTGAATGGTGAAAATAAGGAGAGAATACCCTCAAACATAATTAACAAATAGCATTCTTGTAATCTTGGATAGCTGAATAAATCAACTAAGAATAAGTATCTCAAAGCTACATTGTAGAGAATCAAGATTAAGCCTGTGATTTTAACAGTACAGCAATACTTTCAGGAGCTGCTCCAATGCGACATTATGCAACCTATGACAGTACACGGGGAGATATTTGAAGGATATATGAAAGGCCTACACGTTGTTGTTCAGGATTGTTAGCACTACTAAAAAATCTAATTTAGGTGACCAAACAGACATTTTATACCCCAAAATATAGATTTTATGTCCACAAAGTCAGCCTCCAATTCATTGTCAATGATTAGAGCAGCTCCAGAAAACATTGCTTGATGGCATCACAGATTAGAGCCTTGGCTCTCTTGTTAGTAGCTTTGAGGATCCTTTCATGTTCACAAATCTATAGGCCATTCAAAACTACCGTTACATTGGCAATGAGTCATTTATGCAGGTGTTTGGTAAACTGTGGGTCGGGAGGTGAAAAGGTTTTAAGATGACCTGGCTGCTACCAATGAAGCTTCAGTCAGTGTACAAAACAGTATAACCAAATTAGTCAAAAGGTGTCAATTCTGCCAGAGGAGTGCATTTAACTGCCTTCTTCAACACCATTACACAACCCAGAAAACAACCTGACACCACTTCCATACAAACTAGACAGACTTTATACACTCACAAGTATTTAACGATCATACGAGCGCATCATTTAGAAGATGGAAGATTCCTCGATTGTAAATTTACACAAGGCAATTGAAATGTGTCTTTTCTGCATATCCTGCCTTGACTCCAAAGCACACGTGTAGGGGTCACAACACACTGACAGGGTCATTCACAGTGCCGCATCCCTGGAGCAGTGTTGGGGTTCAGTGCCTTGCTCAAGGGCACTTTGAGGATTCTGGCAAAGATACGTGGCTGATATGTTTTGTTCTTACACAAACCACATCATATCGATATTGGTAAATATAGGTTATCAGCCACACCAGACAATGTATTATTGGTTATCAGTATCGGTCAAAGTTTTCATATCAGTGCATCCCTAATATCAACCACAGAGGGACACTTCAACTGCACTGAGGGCATCTATCAAAGCCTACCTCCCCTCCTAGCCTACCATTTCCAAACAACTCAACAACAGCTAATGTTCACACAGAGGCTGTTTGTGAACAAAGTCGGACAGGCAAGTCCTTAAGGGTTTGAGCCTTCTTGCAATAGACTCAGTCCTCCTGACTGTCAAGAGTAACACAAGTAAGATTCAGTCTAATTGGGCTTGGTTGACTGAACTTGCCTCATCCTGACAGACAATTAGCACCATAGGGCCTCCAGGTGGATCAGTGGATCACGCACCGGTGATGATATGGGTTTGAGTCTGACTTATTAACTATTGAGCGTGTTACCCTCTCTTTATCGCCCATATTTACTGTCCCTCTCCGATGTGTGCCGTCTAACAAGTGCACTAGCGCTTCATAGGTGCTCAGAAGTGTGTGTGTAGATGACGAGTCTGCTCTTGTAGATTGGTAGACTGTGTAACTGTGTGACTCAGGAAGAGATCAAGCAACAGCATGCACACCAACAAACCAAACAACCCAAAAATCACAGAGGAGCTCCTTCCAAGCACCTGACAAAGCAGAAATATCATAAAAAGAAATTAAAAAAAAGGATCAGACTGGGAAATCAACACCAGCCTCTCACCAAATGCTGGTACATTTCAGCTGTGGCTGGTTAGTTTGTCTACTGTAGAAGATTCAAAATATTACCATGGAAGCAGAACTTGGACAGCCCCCAATTAATTCCAATGCACCGTGTGCGTAACAGTAGTGTGTTGTTGACTCACTGCGCTGATTTGAGATGAGAGGCAAGGTGTGCTACCCTGCTGCCAGATCTTGGAAAGCAGCCATTGTTTTGCTCTCTCTGTGGTATGACACTGCTGCTTTCAGACAGCACCAGCTTTTTGTTATCACCCATCAAAACATGCGCTCTGGGAATGTTGGTCTTTTGTCTACACTTGATCTTGTCCGATTTCAATATGAAAGATTCAGGCTAATTTAAAATTAAACATGTTGACCTGAACCACTGATTCTTTGCAACAAGTTAAGGATCACGATTTTTGGATATGATTTTCCAGTTTATTTATTTATCTTTTTATTTTTTTAACCCAGTATTTCAGTTTTGACACAATGTCCATTCATATCCAATAAAAATGCCATTGTCCCACTCTTATTTTCCCGCTTTCCCACCATTACTTCCTGCTTTATTGTGTTGTCTTAATCACATTCCTACTATGATATGATTACAACACAGGTCACCAGAGCACATTGAAATCATCATAATCCTGTGGTGGACAAGGCTAAAGCGTTGTTCAGCAGTATTTATGTTGCCAATGATTTACAGACTGCTACTTGAAGGGCCAATAGCTCAGATACTAGATTATCAGACAAGTCATTTGTCCTCTCTTGCTTAGGCCTATCTAAGGAATTCTCAGCACTGTAGGCCAACCCCATGACAACTTTGAAATGTCAAATAGAAAACATGAATGATACTCAAATAGCTTTATCATGTAAAGACTGGCCTATTCAAACAATATTTCCTCATTATATTTTACTGCATTTTGCCACACTCCTATATATTGACATTGAGAAAATGGCCTATGTAAGCTTAGTCTAGGCCGACCGACAACCTTGCTGATAGGGTGTGCATTTCCTTTATTGTGAGCGAACTCCCACCCAGAAATCAATCAGAGCTTGTAACTCACATCAAAGCCAAGGCCTGGTATTTGTTTTTATGTAATAAGGGATTTTAACACTAATGTAAACAGAATACTTTATATTTTTAGGACAATAGCCTAAATGAGGAAGGAGGTTGAAAAGGAAAGCATAATATCTACAGCTCACAAATGTATCAAAAGCTGCACAAAGGACCCAGGATCACTCCTGTATGTAGGCTACATTACAGTCCTACTACATCATGTTGGAGAAGGCCGACAGAAATGGAAAGTTGTCAAATACCAACGATAAGGCACAACACCGTATGTCCACATTTTTATTTAGTTTTTTGAAGATGAATCTGCTACCAACATCCCAAACAGGGTATGAAATTTACTTTTACATCCAGCAACCACGATGGGTGGTTGATTCCAAAATTCATCAGCCACTCTCACATTCTAACCAGCCAAACAGAATTTTAGGTGAGGAACATTTAAGCTAAATTATGTTTTGCTACTTGCCATAGTGCCTAGTTTTGTTTAGCCTACATATAGGAATATCCATGAGCGGGATAAGAGGCGTGTTAACATCTTGTCCTGAACTACTTCTTCTTTTGGCTGTTCCCGTTAGGGGTCGCCACAGTGGATCATCTGTTTCCATCTCGTCCTGTCCTCTGCATCTTCCTCTGGCACACCAACCACCTGCATGTCCTCTCTCATCATATCCATAAACCTCCTCTTTGGCCTTCCTCTTCTCCTCCTGCCTCATCAGGCAGTTCCATCTTCAGCATCCTTCTCCCAATATACCCCTGCACATCTCTCCTCCGCACATGTCCAAACCATCTCAATCTCGCCTCTCTCACTTTGTCTCCAAACCGTCTGAACTGAGCTGTCCCTCTAATATACTCATTCCTCATCCTGTCCATCCTTGTCACTCCCAACGAAAATCTTAGCATCTTCAACTCTGCCACTTCTAACTCTGCCTCCTGTCTTTTTATTAGTGCCTCCAAACCATAAAACATAGCTGGTCTTGTCCTGAACAAGACCTTAAATGAGTTATGAGTCATTTTCCATAACTGTCCATGAAAATGGTCTCATTAAGTAATGCACCCAAATCATACTAACATGTCAACTCTAAAAGTACCTGTCTGTGTTGTTTTGTTTAAAATGTAACAAACAATAATTAAAAAAATTAATACATAAAAAATAAATGAATAAACACATATGTACATACAAAGATTATCGAAGAAAGTCTATATTGAATTGTTTCACTTGAATTGATTCTTAAAATCCCAAGATTGATCTTTTAATCTATGCCTTTTTTTGGATGTGTGAAGATTTCCAATAAACATTATTTGTAGTGCACTTCCCATCCTGCAGATAGTCTCTAGTTTGCCTTGCACCGAGTTTCTGCTGTACTACTATGAAACTCGGCTAACCAAATTACATCTTTTGACAACCATGGCAGGTGCTGGCCCCATGAAACCAGTACAATCAAGCCTAATTGAATCTATACTGAATCAAATCAGGACCTTGTAAATCAAAATCAAATTGGGAAATCAGTACCAATACCCAATCCTAATATATATAGTAATACAGACAAACAAAAAACAACTCTAAAAGCATTGAACATACAGTATAAGCCTAGGCCTAAACTTGGTGAGTCATTCTGGAGTCTTGGAGGGTGAAAGCCAATACTATATGTTTGCAATGCCTGGACTCATATCCAGATCATCCCCTCTCTCGGAGTGCATCTGCCTATTTATTAACTAATAAAATAATTCAAATCATTCTTACAAATAGCCTGAAGTTGCTCACTGGCAGAGAAGGGAGTCAGTTTGTTGAAGCTCTGTTCTAGGGCTGGGTGATATTGCCAAAATATCATATAGGCTATGGTATAATCATATTTGACTGTATTTGGCCTTTCCTAAACAAATTAGTAATGTCATGTCTTTGTATATCTTTTTTTGTGTAATACAATTGTCAATGTCTTACTTCATACCTCCCAGCCCCTACTTTGGAGTCTGGACATCAAAACTTCCCTCCACAGCTCCAACAAAATAAAGTGCCAACCTGGTGCACAAGCATTCCAAACTGGTCATTCTCTAGGAAAGGCGTTCCATTAATATTTCATCAAAGCCCGTCACCCAACCCCTCTGGACCTCATGAATACGGAATGAAATGTGGCAAGGGCTGACTCATGTTCATCATTCCTCTCTAAGCTTTGTCCCAGTCTGTCAGAGAGGAGAGACTTAGAAAGTAGTCATCATCACCAGACTGTGGTCTGGTCATCATGATGCATATTGTTAATGTCATATCAAAAGCTGGTATCCCCAAAACGTCACTTTTCTTCCCCAGGACAGGAGTGAAGAAAACCACCCTTGTTTTCAGATTGACGCAGCTATTACTTTTTTTTATGATACATTAGGTTATGTGTGGGTTTCGTGGATTCTAGGGTCATGAAACTTACTTGACTCATAAAAGACCATAAACATTAGTAATAATGAGGTGAACACAGACTAGGCCTGACCTGGGGAACCGTCAAGAGCGTGTCTCAAGGCAAAATTGCTCGTCACTCGGCAGCTAGCGTTAGATGGCTACATCACAGGATTAACTGATCATATGCGGATTATCCATGTCCAATATTAATGGTCTCAATACAATAGCTTGCTAGGCTAATGTTAGACCTAGCTAGCTACATCATGATGCTATGTCTCTCCTGGCATTTTCCAACAGAGCTGTAGTAACGTTAATGTAGCAAGTAAATAAGGATGTGGGACAGTATCAGCATCCATATCATCGTGTTGGCAGGATTGCCCTGCCTAAATGAACACATAACACGAACATGTAGCTAACGCTACGCCATACAGTTGCCCAGTAAGATATCAAGTCATATTGTCGGGGCGATCCTGACATCTCACAACAACTAGTCCTAGCAGTAGCTATCTGTTTAAATTAGCTCGGTTAGGTAACACTATATGGTTTACTTGCTAATTCTTAGCTAGCCAGCTGCCGCAGTTGAAAAGATGAAGAGGCGAGGAAGACGATCACGAATGGCCAGCACATATGTGCATGCCTACTAACGTTAGATAACATTAGCTACGATAACGTTAACTTACCTTGCTATGATACGCAGGGAGAGAATAAGTCAACCAGCAAGCTAACTGTTAGCTATCGCTAGCAGTCAACCGCAAAGATAACGTTAGCTCCTCGATGGAATAACAGGTGGAGGCTGGAGGCTAGCTAACCTCGGTTAGCCAATTCTTCTTGTCTGGTCTGCTCTGTTCTTACAGCACTGTGGCGACAAATGGTAATGGTAACGTTAACTGGCTCAAGTCAGTTCAACTGACAGCAAGGGTGACCGCTTGCTGGCTATCTAACGTTAACCAGCTATGTAACGTCAGCGATTGCCGAGAGGGTGATCAAGCTCGACCAAAGGAATAACGCTGTTTGGCAGCCGGTTTAACAACTATCGCTAACCAGTCCGACACAGCGACGGGATACGAAGGGAATCGACGAGGTTTCGGACGTTACGTCAAATACGAGTCATAGAACATTTACACATAGATAAAGTCTGTCAACAAACGCCGATGTTGTGTAGGTTCTACATATGTATATTCTATGCTGCCTCGATCTTGCGCGTCCTTATGACGTAATGCTAGCTAGCAGTTAGATGTTTTGATTTTTTGTTAGCAGTAAAATGTTTAAACAAACAGGATATTAGCAAAGCTTGAATTACAATTACCAATAAACTGCGTATCTTGCTATTCGCAGGCATGCTTTTTTTCTTTTATGCTTTACTGTCTTCTGTATGCTATGTTACTAGCTAGCTCCGTCGGCTAAAGGCAAAGCTGGACGCTTTTTACTGACGCAACAACGTTTGACATTGGCATGGAGCGTGAGAGAGAAAGGTAGAGACGGTAAAACAAATAATATTCTTTTTTATTACAGTTATTGTACATAGCAAAGACGATGGACAAACCAGCACACGTCTATTTGTTAGCGTAAGCTAGTAGCGTTATAAGTAGCTAGCTATAACCAACTCCTTGCATCGGCTATCTTTCTGTGTGACAAATTAGCTTACTTGGTAACAGCTCTACTGTGAGCATAACTTTTATCTCTGTTTCTTTGTCTTTTAGCTAAGCTGGTGTCTGCCTTAGGTAACGTTATGGTTCTTCTGCATCTTTCAAGACCCTTCAGGGGGCTCCTCGCCGAGGTATCCACACTAACCCAACAGAGGGCTTTCAGGTAGGCACTTTGTGTCACATCTGCATTGAGAATTGATAATCCAATATTATACAGTGAATATTGTTACGGCCTCAATCAATAAAGGCTCAAACTAAGATGCCAGCAACACATTAAAGAACAGAGTTTCAAACAGAAACGTACCATAAGAGTCAGTCAGGAGGTCTGTTTCAAACAGAACAAAAGGATGGAGAAGCTCCTTAGTCCTTAGCAAAACACGGAGTGGGCCGTTGGACTCGGACCTTCCCCCAAAGGCTATTTATTGCCTTGATTCTTACTATTGATCTGTTAAGTAGAGGTGCACCGATAATGCTTGTACACGAGTCTTCAAATGAGGCTGGCCCAATACTGATATTAGGCTATAGCTCAGTTTCTGTTTTACTATAATTCTATTTTATTTATTTGTAACAATTTATTTTTCACATGAGTGAGGATTGTTATATAAAGTTAATTGCATTATTTGAATAAATAAGTTAATAAACATAATTGGTGCACTTGTTCCTTACTGTTTTATAATATGCCAATGCCAGTTGGCATGACTGACTGAAAATGGAGAAGTATCCTACTCAGATCAGTACTCATATTGACTGATCCACTTACCTATTACTTGTACCATCTCTGAAAAATCGGTGCACCTCTGTTATTCAATGATGAGTATCAGCCCAGTAGTCTTCTTGTAGAATGATGATGATGACAACCAGTAGGCTTGTACTGGTATTGGATATCAGGCTAAGATGTAAAGGGGTGTAAGCATCAGGCTCTACTATGATAACATTTAGATTCCTAATGCCACAATTAGATTTTTGGCTGATATTGCAAATTTTGCTACGATATGATATATTGTGAGCCAGCTAACACAATCACTCATGTTCTAACATTTTAGGAGGCCTATTCAGTCTACATCAGCTGTGTAAATGGTGGCATCAGTGAGGGAATCCCTGTGTTAATTCGTTATATTTTTGTCTTGCAGTGTATCAGCTGCTGTAGCTGCCATTCAGAAATTGACACGGGTACGTGTTGTGGATAACAGCTCCCTGGGAAACACCCCTTATCACCGGCCGCCGAGGGTCATCCACGTCTACACCAAGAATGGTGTGGGGAAAGTCGGCGACAAGGTCTTGCTCGCCATCAAAGGGCAGAAGAAAAAGGCGCTTATTGTCGGACACAAGATGCCCGGAGCCCGCATGAGTCCCCGATTCGATTCAAACAATGTCGTTCTGATAGAGGACAGCGGCAATCCTACGGGAACAAGAATTAAAGTACCCATACCTACACATCTGCGTAAAATGGAGGGGGACTACTCCAAACTGTTGGCCATTGCTAGTAAATTTGTGTAATGGCAGTCATCATGTGTCCACATTTATCCCTTGGTCATTTCATTATGCTCTATTTTATATCTGTTAAGCATCTCACTGTTATTTTGGAATCCACAACTCTGGCCTTTGATTTCTCCACTGTCAAAAGTTTAGTTAAGGATCATGTTTTTTTGTGTTTGTGTGATAAAGTTACAGCATAGTACATTTGTACCACCAACATGTTATTTGCCCTGTTGTACTCTTTGTGTCATCTGTGTCCTTTTCTTAAGCATTGACTGAATCTACTGAAAGAATAGAAGTCAAAGGATTATTATAGAAGGCTTATTAAAGTTAATCACGTGATATTTCTTTTTTTGGTAGAGCATGTACTCCTCTATAGGTCAGGAGCAGTCAACATCCAATAATGGCTGCCCTGGGAATCCAAAGGCACCATACGCATCAAGTTTTTTTGTTTTCAAAGAGGGGTCCACTTCCCCTTGTATTTCCTCTATATTGAGACAGTATAAAGGCTGAGAGGGAAAGTAGGAGAGAACATTCTGACAGGATTCGATCCTAGGGAAAATGTGGTCTCAGAGGAGGGGGCTTTAACCACTACACTACACCATCTCTGAGCATGGTGTTGAAGCTTTTTCCTCATCTCTCAATATTACTCATTGCAAACAGGCTAAATTACTTGTTATGACCCTGGACACAGAAGGTGATGCTACCTGAATTGACTGTACTTGTGTACAGTCGACCTTTTAGGTTTTCAAAACAAAAGTAAGGTGAATGCGGGTCCCTGGGACAACCAATACCGATGCCTGACCAATCATGAACACCTATTAAAGTGAGGTAAATCATGTATGCCACAACATTAAAAGTTCAACCACAGTAAAATATCGCTTTAAGGATTATGGTCTGACCCTCTTAACTGTCAAGCTGACATCTATTTAACAAAGCCTTCCAACGCCTACAACAACCATAACCTCTGTACAGTGAATGTTATCCTCAAGAAAAGTTCTACTGGGGTTACATAACAGGGCAATGTGGGTTAAGTTCATATGAAAGCAGTGTGACGTAACATTGAGATTGCACAGTCCCTATTGGGGTAACATTTATTTATTGAAGGCACAACATACATTCAAAAACACAATATGCAAATAGCACTGACATGTATTTGCTACCATAGGTGTCCCTATACAATGAGATGGTGTTGTGATAAATTATAATGCTCTTATCTTTGAAACTTAACTGTTGAAGAAACAGGTTCACAGTCTAAACTACGGCTGTTTGATAGTCTAGCAATTTCATGTTAAAACCTCACCTACAGCCACCCTAAACTGAACCATAACCCAGTACAATAATACAGTCTACACTGTAAAATATGAGTCAGTTCAGGTATTTGTCTTCAACTTCAATTAGGGTAACAAGGTTAAAATAAATAGGCTTAACATCTACATCAGAGACCAATAACATCTACTGACATCAGGTCATGTAGACACTGCCTCCTACAGTTCTACAATTGAAATGGCAACCATCTAAATTAACACTGCTGAAATGTGGATGTGTTAAAACATTTTCACAAAATGGGAAAATATCAATGTTAGAAACATGAATGAATAAAAAAAAAGTAATAAGACTTATATTATGTCTCAAATTACTGCAGTGACGAGACATTTCAGACAAATTACAAATAACATTTCTATGATTAGTTAACCACCTCTCAGTTACAAATATTGGCTTTTGTGAAGTTTCATTATGACAAGAATGGTTGAATCCTTGGTTAGTGAAACAATTCACATGCAGAAGTCCTAAGGACACAGCAAAATGCAAAAGTGATAATACAGTTATCAAGTTAATGCAATACACATTACAGCCATACATCTGATAGTTCATGCTTCGACCCATGCGGTTTACATAGAGATGACAGGTCAATGTGTGTCACATAGTATCCCTGCTTTATACATGTCATTTTGCATAGCTTACCCAAGGTTTGGGTGAGAGGTATTTAGCTTGGTCGGACCTCATTCTATGTATTACACAGTTCTCTCACTACTATGGGTACACTGAGGTGGGATGCGTATTAGAATGAGCGTGTTTACATGCACATCAATATCCGGGATAATCAAAGTGACCTATTCAATTGACAGAAATAGAAACCCGAATAACACACTGTATCTGGGATACACAGATACTGTATTGAAACAAAAGGATGAGGCACCTTATCCCACTGACTATCGATCTTCGTCTGTGTAAATTCCGTTTCCATGGAAAGATTCAGAATATTCTGTTGGAGTTGACCAATGTGTATGTATAGGGGTATTTATGATTGGGATATGAAGATGCATGTAAACACATGGCTCACTATACCAACAGGACACTAAGGCTGAGGGTTTTCAGGGCTCCAGGGCTGTGGCACTCTGCAAGGAATAGTAGACAAGGTCCTCTTCAACCACACATGGTCATGAACAACCACTGGCAAGTTCAGAAAGAGGAGGAGAATGAGTGAGACGGGGCAGAAAGGAGAAACACACTGGTTGAAACTGATGGTTAACCCTTCACTTAAAGAGAAGAGCGACACACTGGTTGAAACTGATGGTTAACCCTTCACTTAAAGAGAAGGGCGACACACTGGTTGAAACTGATGGTTAACCCTTCACTTAAAGAGAAGGGCGACACACTGGTTGAAACTGATGGTTAACCCTTCACTTAAAGAGAAGGGCGACACACTGGATGAAACTGATGGTTGACCCTTCACTTAAAGAGAAGGGCGACACACTGGATGAAACTGATGGTTGACCCTTCACTTAAAGAGAAGGGCGACACACTGGATGAAACTGATGGTTGACCCTTCACTTAAAGAGAAGGGCGACACAC
>OMKL01102648.1:2057-16710 GCA_900302295.1 Parasudis fraserbrunneri | reverse complement strand
TATAGTATCATACGATACTATCAAATCGTTAAGTCAAGTTTTTGAGCTCAGGGCAATGATACTGCACCTAACAGAAATGAATACGTTGTGTTCTTTCTCGCAGCTGTGATTGTGTTGTGTTCTTTCTCGCAGCTGTGATTGTGTTGTGTTCTTTCTCGCAGCTGTGATTGTGTTGTGTTCTTTCTTGCAGCTGTGATTGAAGTAATGAACATTAAGATCCAGCAACTACAACAGAGCCAGCAGGCATCACAGTCGGGAACCACCAAGGCTTAACGAGACTACCTGTCTCATCTTCTCTCAGTGGGGGACTTTAGAATTTATGTGCAAAATATCTTCACAAACTATTCTGGGATGAACAGAAGATGCCATCAACATATGTCATGTGGAATAATGATAAATACCCCTGCAGTTTTTGCGTGTATTTTCTTTGCTATTAATCTGAGGACTGAATAAACTTGGTCACTGGAGATCTTCCAGGCTTCTCGTCTGGGATAAATGAGGATAGGTCAGTTCTGTGTAGGGAACTGTGTAGGGGTTATTGCCGTTGTGATTAAAATAGTAGTCACGTTATCACAGTCATTTTTGGTTGTCAAAATGTTAAAATTGGTGTTAACATTTTAATTTAAGTCGATTTCCATGTCGCCTGTATTTAGTGCATTGGAGAAATTATAGCATCTACTATGAATGTTTTTCCATCATTAAAGGGATCATTCTGTGCACATACTACTTGTTCAGTCTTTTAATTCTGTCATTTCAGACATGTGAAATGCAAGTTTACACTGACCAATAATAATCAATGCCAATTGTGATATAAAAAAAAAAGTTGTACTTTTTTTTATGGGGATGGGATTGACTGCATAGTTTGGGTTGCTGTTTTGTCTTCAAATAACTTTGCTATAAGGAACATGTATCCATATGGTTAGGCCAACCAATGGCTCCCTCTTGCCCAGGGCTGCCCACTCTGAGGCAAATTTGTCCCTCCACAACAATCAGATTTATTTGGTCTGCCAAGTGGTGTTCCCGGGATGGCATTGGAAAACTAACACCACCATCACGCTCGTCGTCAAAAAGTACACGGTGTGCAAATCCACTTGCTGATCAGGGGTCGGGAAATATTTATTACTTTGGATAACTACAGGTTAAAGCTGCTGGTGCCTCTGGGAAAAGTTATGTAGAGCTTGCTTTATTTCTGCTGGACATGTAAGTTCACTCTTGCTCATTTCTCTGAAATTGCCTACCCCACCTTAAGGGTCAGAGTTCAGGCGGTCATTGATTGCAAAGGATTTGAAACCGAATATTTAGTATGATGACTAGGGCTGCAACTGGCGATTATTTTCATTATCGATTAATTTGTTTGGTCTATAAAATGTCAGAAAATGATTAAACATTTCTACACATTGTTTCCCAAAGCCGAAGATGATGTCCTCAAATGTCTTGTTTTTTCTACAACCCAAAGATATTCAGTTTACTGTCATAGACGACAAAGGAAAACAGAAAAATATTCACATTTTAGAAGTTGGAATCAGAATTGGGACTTTTTTTTTCTTCAAAACCTATTAATCGACATTTTAAAATACATATGAAAAATTCAAAAGCAATGTCTCTTTCCAGAAATCATGACCCGGTTACTCAAAATAATCCACAGACCTTGTTTTGAGCAGTTTCATGTAGGATTTTCTACCGAACTACACCCGCCATAATAATGAATGGGGGTGTACTTCGGTAGAAAATAGTTCCTCATACTCATTGTTCCATTTCAAATGGAGAGCAGAGCCAAAACGACAAAAAAAAATGTTTCATTGGACTCAGACTTAAGGACTGCACTGCATATCGAAATAAATAATTGTAATTTAATTGATAAATAAATATCAAAATCCCTGAATAAAATTTAAGGTAGCACCACCAGCCAACCGAGGGAGTGAGATCTAGAGATCCAGCCGGTGTCTTAAAGAGTAGTGATAACAGTTACTAGCACTTGCCCTCGTACTACATAAACATGGATGATTCTGTCAGTGACAGTGATATTAGTTTTGATGTTGAGAGTGAAGAGGATGAATTTATAGCTACAGTCACCCCCATTGTCTCTGATGCTAATAGTGGTGATGGTGGTGATGATGATGATGATGATCATAATACCACAATCTAGAAAGACCTCATCTGTAGGACACGTTCACCATTTGTGTGAGTGACTTCCAAAGCCAATTGTGCAAAAAAAAGGAGGGTGAGTCTATAACTATTATTCACCAAATTAGAAATAACTCAAAAATAGTATTGACATGGAAAAGGTTTGGGAGGGAGGAGGCAGCAGACTGCCTCATTTGTAAAACGATGTTCCTCTTTATGAGAGTATAATGTATCATTCATTAAAGATGCACTTTGTAAAATGTTATATCAGGATCGTGCAGACTCAACCACTTACAATTACATGGAATAAGCACATTTAGTGGTTCCATTTTAGAGGACCATGTAGATTCGATTACTAAATGATGTGCTTATTTCCGGTGTTTGGGAGTAGTTAACTTGGCTACATGTAGTTCATTTACTAGTTTAAATACATTTTGCAGTAGTTTGATGGTAGTTTAACTACATTCAAATCTCAGTAGCTTCTTCAGTAGTCAACTACTTTGGGTCATGTAGTTTAGGTAGTTAATTACAAACTACATATTTCCCTAGAAACTTTGCATTTTCCTGATTCCACCTCAACAATTGCTCCATCCCCTCCTTTAAACACTCTCAGGCATACCTAAGTGAAGTTATGCCTGCCCGGTCACTAAATCAAACACACCCACACTTTACTATGAAATCGGTTGCGTGTAATGTTGCCAACAGATGGCACTGGAGACGCACTAAATGTCAACAAAGTAACGGGTTTGTGTTATCCAGCTTATACCATGGCCACTTGCCAAAGACAAAAAATATGTGCCATTTACTCATATTTTCTACATTAGAATATGAAGAAATACGTTATTTATGCTTTGCTTACTGCTCACTTTCATTATAGTCCCTCTGCGCTACCTTAGCAACTGCTTGACAGCCACCTGCAACTTGACTGATGCCAGCTGATAATGACCCAGAAAGCTAACTTTATTCTAGCAAACCTTTCTGTCAATAACAGTGAATATGAGCTGACAGTATGTTTGACAAAAAGGCTGGCTAGTTAGCCAGACATCTCCTTGTCCCCAAATCAATAACTTTTTTCAAGTCAAATTGCGAGGATGGGATGTGCCATGATAAGTGAAGGGAATCCAGGAATAAATTGCCTCTCCACATACCAATCTGCTTTGCTAGCTCTATCTTGGGAAAAGAATAATCGCCGAAAAGAATAATACTGCGTGCGGAATTGCAGAATAACTATACGTGCTTCTTGACACAGCAGTGCTTAATTCATGGTGTTTGATGCAAGTGCACTGATGCCAGAGCGCACTCGGCTGAATATACCACATCCTACCTGGTCAGCAACATTGTTGCAAACCTTGCCCCAGAGACACTATACAGAGGTAATTTAATATAGGCTACTATTCTGATATGATGTTGATTAATGTGTTAATGTTTGTTTGTAATGCGATTATGGTAACTCAAGTAACCCACTAGAACACTAGGATCTGATATGATGTTGATTATTGTTTATACCTTTCCTACTATATGAACTGCACTTGCTGCCTGACTTACACTGTTTTCATATTATTGATGTAAAGCACTTTGAGCTACAATCCTTGTATGAAATGTGCTATACAAATAAAGTTTATTATTATTATTATTATTATTATTATTGTTGTATATTAAGACTCTTTAGACAGATTTTGACTAATAGACTAGGCTACTACATATATTTGTGCAAGGCTTTTTCTCTCCATGTACATCCTGTCCTCGCAATTCAACTCGCAACAGTGAATGTACTTGAAGGCTACGACTGACAGTGATAGCTACCACGCATATTTGACGTGAAAATAAGTTTTAGATTTGGGGATAAGGAGATGTCTGTCTAACAAGCCAGCCTTTTTTGTCAAACATACTGTCAGATCATATTCACTGTTTGTTAAACATAGGCAAAGTTATTGACAGAAAGGCTTGCTAGCATAAAGTCAACTTCCTGGGTCAATGTCACTGGCACACGGGAGAAGTTTGCCTTCAGGGCTTTCTGCCAGAAAGCCAAACAAGTGCATTAATTTTTAACTGTGATGAGACTCTAGCTGTGCATGTTGTCAAAAAATAATGCACACCCCTCCAGCCAATCAGAATAGAGTATTCACCCAGGCCATGGTATAAAAGAGACATAACTACTAGAGGTAATAGTACAATAAACATGACATGAATGCAGTCAAGTTGGGCGGAAAAACTTTAAACATGTCATGAACATTCAAAATGGCTTTTAAGATCTACGTACACAGTAGGCCTACACCATACAAAATAGAATCATGTATATATAGAACGGACATTCACATCAGCACTCTGAGTGAGGTGTGCCCGCATGCCATATTCATTTTAATTGTGTTCAGCTCCATACAACTGCCTACCACCATGTTTTTCAACCACAACAAACAAAGCAATTAACACTATCTGCTTTATATGGCCATTGTGTCCGAAGATTTGTCTCCATATAGCCTGTCTACTCTAATTGCACCTTGATAACGTACTCTGCATGTGATCTCCCCTTCATTCCACTACTCTCATGCATACATGCTGGACACAGCCTGCCCTGCATTTCCTGCTTGCCACCCACACTTAACAGGCGGCAATATGCACTCCACTGAGTGCACTCCTCTAGTTCTTTAATATTTTCTCTTGACTTCCATGGCACAGTTGATTACAATTGGTCCAGAGGGGAGGAGAGGTGTAGAGCAGGCATATTTTGAAAAAACAACAGATAATGCAGCTTTAAGCCTTAACTGTTGTCAGGGAAGCATACAATTTGACTTTCCAGCCTTTTACGGTCGCTGGGGATTGTTCGCCATTCCACCTCCCATCAGCTACAGCCTCCACGCGTGTCAAAGCTAGGGCTGGAAGTCACTAGTCAGAGGTCGGAAGGTCCTAGTTGGAAAATCGGAATTACGACCTCGATGTGTTCCATTGCCCAGCTCGGAGAGAAATAATAGATATGTAAAATATGTAGTTTTATCAACACGTAACCCCAGAAGTTGTTTGTGTGGCTGGTTTCTGAGCACAATACATGCTTAGGACATGTTATATTAGGCTACCACACATGGCTGTTTCCTCTCCCACCTGTAACTTGTGGCTGCATAAAGGTTGCATCCAAGTTCCTCAACAACATCGAGTCTAGTTTCACTGTGTTCTGGACTGATCTAGACAATTTCCAAAAAAATAAACGTAATGCTATATTGTCAAGATAACATTGGAAATAACATGCTGTATGCCAGTTTTTGTTGTTGTTGAAAGACTCCATATTCACAAGAAAAAATGGCCATGAACTAAGTCAACTAACTTTGGCTGATGTTAAAAACAAAACAACTATGAAGTCGTTATGTGAATATATGCTGTAACACCAATCCTGGACGTGTAAAATATAACCTTTTATTATTATTATTATTATTATTGTTGTTATTATTATTAGCTATGTGTCTGTTTATACCTATTTGTATAGGAACATGTGTGCAATAAAGGATTGTTTAAAAAAAAAAAATGTTTTAACTGTTGCCAGGGGAGGGGAGATGGAGGCGGTAACTTGTCTTGCTGTCTGGGAGGCAAAGCGAAGCTGTCAGTGTGGGTGCTGAGCAACGTTTGGGAATAACGACATTGCCTCGCCGGCCGGCTTGATGACTGAACTTAAAATACTTATTTTGCTGCAAAATGTAAGCAACCATTCACGGTTAGCTCTGTTTTTTCAAACAACTGACGTTACCTATAAGTTCTAGTATAACCGCAATTGAGTTAATTTGCAAGTTAACGTTAGCTTTAGCTGCCAGCTTGTTACCTCACAGCGCGCGCACACCGAGGGAGGTTAGTTTGTACTAGAGTCTGGGTGAAGGTGGCGACGCTGTCGGGGTTGTGGTGCGGGGAGTGACGTTCGGCCGATGAATTCTGAGCAAAGTCAGGAGCCACCGAAAAAGGAGGACAATAAGGAACTATATCCCCGTGAACAGAAGGAGAGGATCACAGAAATATCCGAGGATCAAACCGGCATGGTGAGTTTTGGGGCCTGGTGGTGGCTAGCTAGCTCGCTAACTTGCAGCAACCTGTTTGCCTCTGACTGGAGGCTTTCCTCCCCCTCTCCTCGTGCTGCGAGCTGTAACATTAACGGTAATTTATATCGGCTTCCATGCGTTAATCTCCCAAATCTGAACCTGGTTAATGTTAACACAAAACGGGGAATCGATAATAATGCCTACTAATAAGAGCTTAAAGACAATCTTCGCTAACGTCATTATTTACTAAGCTAGTAAGAGAGACCGGTTCCAACTGGCTAAGCTAGGTAACGTTAGCTAATAGCAGGTGTCAAAGCGTGTTTGTGGTTGCTATGCCCGCTAGCCAGCAAACAAGCAAGCTGTTATGCCTTGTCAACAATGCCTTAGTTTGTGAAATCAAGTTTACAAGTGTCCCATGTGGCAAAATAGGCAAACCTGGAAACAACGACGAGGTTAATTCCAACATATGACATGTTAGTTATACCGAAGTAGAAAAGTTGTCCCTAAAGGTCGTTTAACTGCTCCAGATTGGCAGCTATGTTGACTCATGGTGCAGCTTAAAATACTGAAATTCCACAATGGTCATTTGATGTATGAATAATTTTGATTTACCATTAAGTTATTTGATTTTAACGTTCGCTTATCAGTTAAATACCGTACAATACAATTGAATTATAACATTGCAACGTGACAGTTCCATGGGTTTGAAATTGGTACCTTCGTCTCGCTTTAGGTTTTATTTAACGCTGTATGAAAGGATAGTGTTCAATTGTGCATCATTTTTATGATCTTATCATGGTCTGAAAGTTATGAGATCATCATGCCAGTTGCCATGTGCTCGGTCTTGATGCTGAGCTAAAAAGAGCAAGCAAACAATGCAGAGCCCGAGTTATTTGTCGCATGATCACTGGGATAGAAGTATGAAGTGGCGTTTTATACGCCAGTTTGGTACCAAATAATCTAATTATTTATTGCCTAGCAGTCGATGTTTGGATCTGAGTTTTTTTTTATCACTGCACGACTTGCGTAAAAATGCCTGCTCCGACCGCTAACCCACCCCATTCAGGCCTAGAAGTGTGCCAGTACATGTGACTTCGTTTGAGGCGGAGTCACATTGACTATGTAACCAATGAATGCCCTGACGACCGATGGCTTCTTGTGTCATGCTGCCTTTCTCTGGCTAACCTTGGAAGCGGGATCAAACTTTTGTGCACAGGTTGTTGGATTAACTTGCCTCATTTCCCAGATTGGGTGGTTAAAAGACTGGAAGTGTCGGGAAGGGAAAATGCTATTATTTGTTGAGGTATGTCCACTGTGGTACCAGCTAGAAGGCACATAGACTGGTTTGAGTGAAATTTCGTTGACCTCTGGCAAGTTGTAGTTTCATTCATGTCACATCTAGGTTATTCAGTGACTTGTATATCTTGATTACACTGATTTTGTTTCTTCATAGACTATATTGCCACCACTTTTACTGTAGTAGAAATCACGCTCACTCTAATTACAGTGATTACACAAATATTCATACTACTCTGTTTCACCACATTTATTGTATGTGAAGTTGAAAAAACATAGAGGAACTGTTTCTGTGATGTAGATTAAAAAAAGAGTGCCATTTTTAAATGTGCAGACTCTGCTGTTGGTTAAAGCGGTGCTCTAGACGCTGTTTTGAGTGTGACTGATACTAATCAGATAATCTCTTTTGGAAGGCTTGACTATTTTAAACGTCAAGTTACCGACAGAGAAGCAGGTCATGTAAAGCAGACTTGGAATTGGCCTTTCATTGAGTACATGCTTGTTTATTCAGTCATATGTTCTTCAGTCTTGAATTTAGTATGTATAAAATGTGTGTGTGTATATATATATATATATATATAATATATATATGTAATTTAATTTAATTTTTTCGATGTAGGCTGGTTTCCATTGAACTGAGATTTAATTTATTGCCACATAGCCAGTAATCTTAAAGCATTTAAATGCCACAGTTCAGCCAAGTCTCTATAAAAAAAAATAAAAAAAAACGTTGCCACCTAAATGAAAAACGTAATATGTACTGCAGGCCAATATTATATGTCTTTTCAATTCAAATCATGAATTGATATTAATACGAGTGGTTGCAATGCTTAATGATTTTGAATGGGTTCCAATTTCATACAGGTTGTTGTGTGTTCTTTGAGACCTTTTAAACTGTGTACCCACACAAAACTCATACTGGGTAACTTAAAGACAGAAAAGGCCCTGTCATACAGCTTATCGCTCCAACATTGCTGGATAAAAAATAAATAAACCTTTTGTTGTAGGTCATATTGTAGTGCTGCTGTAGAGTGAACAACATTTAAGGCCCTGATGCTATAATGTCTTTTCTTGCAGGTCACCACTAAGGGAGCAGGCCTGAACCCCAACGCCAAAGTGTGGCAGGAGATCCCTGCCCCCCCGAGCGATGTCCCGGATGGGACAGAGGGCTCCCACTGGCTTCAGACACCCCCCTCTTCTACTGAGATGACTGAAAGTATGTACTGTATCAAACTTAGTGCGCAGTTGAAAGTTTAGGTTATATGGAGCCATATACGGAATTACCCTTATGTTTTGTCAGTGTAGTGATTCAATCAATACAATTTAAGTAGCTTACATTGAGAAACCATCATAACCCATGTCCTCGGGGGCCATGGACTGCTACTGCTGCATGTCTGCCAGTGACATTACATGCCATAGTTCAACCTTGACAGTCATTTCTCGTGTCTTCCTCTTAGTTCTCCTGCATCTCTTTCACAGGTTACTTAGATACTCCCTCTGCTGGGGGTAAAGGGTACAGTGCAGAGTATTCAGACAGCTCTGACGGTAGTGTCCCTGTGCCCACAGAGGGCATTGTGAACGGCATTGAGCCCCCTGAGGTGGGGTATCCTGTCTTTGACCCGCTGCCTGGGTCGGCGACGGAGGGGGAGCTTTCCAAGGAGCAGCCGCTGTCTGAGGAGACCCTGAGAGAGTCTCTGAAGAAACAGCTGGAGTTTTGCTTCTCCAGGTGAGCAGTCAAACTGTGGGCCACCGTGCTGTCATTACTGTCTTATACTCATCCCTTGTCTGTCCTCGTCAGTTTGGACTAGGGATAGTACTTTACATCAAAATCGGATTGGTTCGAAACCATTATTAGGAGAAATTGCTTTAAATTAATTTGAGATTCCTGCATTCAAAAATAATTAATCAGCTTGGGTGTTGATGGGATGAACTCGCAGAGCAGTGCCTGTAGCCATGTGACCCAGGTCCCAAGTCGAGATGAAATGTGCCGTGCAAAAGCAGTTTCATGAAAGCATTGTTGTGCTACAAACTCATGTAACACATGTTGATGAAATATGTGACCTGACTGCAGGGCATGGGATGCTTTTCCGATGCAGTGGTCTGAATTTAAAGCTAACCTTTCAAACATCTCTCCAAGCAATGCATTCTGGTCCACCACAATGGTGCTGCATGCATGGGTGAAAACAGAAACAAACAGGTCATGTTTCAGAATTTTTTTGAGAAATACTTGCCTGTTTTGATCCACTTCATTAATATTACATAGAGAAAATCACACTGGGAATCAGACTGTGCAGCTTTGTCTCACGTTGTGTGTATGATAGGAGAAAGGGGAACACATCAAATCCTATTTTCAGTAATTGTGCATACATGTTATTTTGGAAGAGATCATAATAATGTAAAATATCAGGGCTGTCAAATGCTTAACATTTTTTCACGTATTAAGCGCATGATCGGCTGTGATTAATTGCATTTAACACAAATAATAAAAAATAAAAAAAATCATAATAATAATACATGGCAAAATGCACCTGTAGTGGCTGTTGTAATGACTACATGCATGACAGAATGGTTAGAAAAAGTAATAGTAAGCATTTCGCGGTCACAAGAGTCCTCAGTAACGTTGAACGGTGATCCCACAGAGGTAAGACGAGGGCGATCCACTTTGTGAATATTCCTCCGGTGTCTGTGTTGACCTGTCGGTTACTTCGTGGGTTAAGGAGAGCACCTCTAACCTCCGGCATCACTGGCGGAGATGAAATCGCACACGGCGATAGACACTAGTTGGATCCCGGGCCTCTCTCCGAACTTGGTGCACACAACTTGGGTTACATCCAAAAGTCCATTCGGAAACCTTGCACACCCGTTTTGAAGTCTAGCGTTCAGGGTATGTCTGGTCTCTCGTCATTCTCCCGGTTTGCGAGTCATTGAATTGAATTGAAATACTTTATTATCCCGTGGGGAAATTCGGTTTTACTCGGTTTTACTCGGTTTTAATTCGGGTTCAGGAAGGTAAATAAATGCACTACCCACAGGTGGTTTCCTTTCTGAAGATATAGGAAGTGGGAGGGGTCAAAATGGGTTAGTTATACGGTTGACGTAAATTGTGTCCATTTTGTTTTAACACGTTATGGTCTTCAAATGTGTCAGTAAAATGAACGCGTTAATAATTGACAGCCCTATCGAATATCAAAGAAGTGACAAAGTGGGAACACATCAAATGTTTTACACCTCACCTCCAATTATCTGTTTGTCTGTGTGTGTGTGTGTGTGTGTGTGTGTGTCTGCAGAGAGAATCTATCTAAGGACCTGTACCTGATGTCCCAGATGGACAGTGATCAGTTTGTCCCAATTTGGACCATCGCCAGTATGGAGGGAATCAAGGTCCTCACCACCAACCTGGACCTCATCCTGGACGTGCTCAGAGGTACAAGTCCTACAGCAGGGCCTCGTGTCTTCCATTTAGTAGTAGAAAACATGGAGGATTCAAAATGAAATTGACATATACACTGACTGGCAAAAAAAACATTCGAGAGGGGTTGATGGTACGGATGAAAACGCTTAATCACCGAATCGTTAACTTGTCACGTCAATCAAGCTTGACGAATTAAGTGAGTTGTCATTGGTGTGAATTCGATTAACTGTCTACTTGAATTATGTCATCATCGCAGCAGATCCAGCAGTATTTTGGGGGAAATAAGAATATGTTCATCTGTGCATGTTAAATAGGTGGATCATGCTTTGATTGTAATTTAGAGGTTGAATTCAGCTATTAGGTCACTCGCAAATTTGCCATTTTATCCCCAATGATTGTAAATTTTTCTTAATAACAGGAGTGATAGTTGATTTGGAAAATTATTTTAAGTATTTAAGTATTTTAAGTTCTATTTGACGAATTTGTAACCTGGGGAAGTAGATTCAAGGTAGAATCTGTAGTGCCATCAAAAACGGCAACCACTAGGTAAAAGAGCCCTGCTTCGTATTGCACTTTATTTACATAGTTAAGTCAATTATTATACAGTGAATTTCTCAAGACCTCTTGGCAGAGCCTGAGGTGTGGCCAGCAATAGTAACCCCTCCCTTATCTTCACTCAACTCCAACCCACACATCAGACCAAAACAAAAAATGTAAACAACGTGTAATACCAAGCAGGGCTCTTGTGCCTAGAGGTCGCTGTTTGACAGCATTACAGACTCTACCTTTAACACATGTAAGAGAGATCTTCTGTTTCTGTTCCAATGTTATGCTAGGTCTTTTTAGCGGGATTTGGTTGCCTTGATGATAAAATTCACCTAAAATAACTGTAAGCACTAATATCCACATTCAGTGTTTGTAGTTATCAAATAACTTGTAAAATATAAAAAATTTAACTTTTAGGTTCATGCACATACTGTATATTGTTTTATACAACAGAAATCGTGACTGCCATTTGTGTGTAAAGACACCATGTAAAAAAGTTTCATAGGGCCCAAAAGTCCAGCTCAGTTTGGAAAAGAATTCACAAAAGATGTTCTGGGTGGATACTGATGCCTCCGTGTCATTCGTGGTTACAGCCTCTCCCATGGTGCAAGTCGACGAGACCGGGGAGAAGGTTCGGCCCAATCACAAACGCTGCATCATTATTCTGAGAGAGGTGCCAGAGACTACGCCAGTGGAGGTAAAAGCAGCCCCCGCACAGCAAGACAATCACCTACCCACACAGCTGCTAGCTGTCACACTGTGCAAAGTTTGGCTCTTAAACCAACCAACCAACCCACGCGACACTGCAACATTATATGCGCTCCGCTGACATACTGAATGGCGGCTAGCTAGCCCCAGCATACAGAGTGGCTCAGTATTTCTCCTACAAAAATATAATAAAAAAAAAAAAATTAAAAAGCCACTACTGCACAATCCAGAAAGTTGACTCTCTACACTGGTGCACCTTCTTCTATGTGCTGTTAATTTGGGGGTCTTATAGAGATTGCTTTTTTTCTCTGAATATGTTTGGTGCAAAAGTGTGGATAAATGTAGTTATTGTATCTTTTCTTTTTCCTAGGAAGTGGAGGCTCTTTTTAAGAATGACAACTGTCCAAAAGTCATTAGCGTTGAATTTGCACACAATAGCAACTGGTACATAACATTCCAGTCGGATACGGATGCACAACAGGTATTGCTGCTTTTTCATCTCTACATGGCTGATTATTATGGAGATAGCTGCATGGAGGGTGGAATGTAATTTTCTTTGTTTATTCAGTGACTTATTCATCAGTTTATTTAGTTATTATTTCAACATGGACTGCCTGTGGCTGACTGGCTGGTTGTCACCACTTATTACATCATGTGTTAACAGCTTTTTGTCAGTCTTAGTCTCCTCATGCTTTTCCTACCACTGTTGCACATTGCCAAAAAGCCTGCTCGTTGGCCTTGGCTATCATTTGCACTGGTTCCCCTAGGGCTTTGGCTATCATTTGCATTGGTTCCCCTAGGGCTTGGGCTATCATTTGCACTGGTTCCCCTAGGGCTTTGGCTATCATTTGCACTGGTTCCCCTAGGGCTTGGGCTATCATTTGCACTGGTTCCCCTAGGGCTTTGGCTATCATTTGCACTGGTTCCCCTAGGGCTTGGGCTATCATTTGCACTGGTTCCCCTAGGGCTTTGGCTATCATTTGCATTGGTTCCCCTAGGGCTTGGGCTATCATTTGCATTGGTTCCTATAATTTTCTGTCTTATCAGCAGTGGTGCTGTCACTTTTTTTTCTCTCCAAAAATCAAGTTTGTACAAATCCAAAGTAAAATATAATTAAAATGTATTAAAACTTTTTTGTGATCAGAATCCTCATGTCATTGATCTGGTTTGCATAATTGTAGTTGCACATTGCTTGCCCTGGTGAAAGAACATCACGGTTGATAAAATGACAGACATCCTCTTATTCATAATGGTGGATTACGCTCCTCTGCCAAGTTTTGTGCCCATACGATTTGGTTTGGATAGTTTGTGTTTGTACCGTCTCCACCTGGCTACCCTGCTTTGTTCCAGCAGTCAGGCTGCAATTGAATTTGAACACATTATTACAGTTGGAATATTTCACATGTCACCAAGTTCGAGCGATAGTTAGATTTTCGAACAAAAAGTGACCGCTCTAATTGGCAGTAGCGCTGTGGTCCATGTGGCCATGATCGCGTGATGGTGGTGATGGGGTCAGCTAGGATTAGTGATGAAGCTGTCCTGTTACATCTTTAAAAATGTTTTAAAATTAATTTATAGTAATAAAAAAAAGAAAACATTTTAAGGAACCAGTCTTGTGCCCTTCATTTGTTTTTCCTCTTTCCTCAGGCTTACAGATATCTAAGAGAAGAAGTGAAAACGTTTCAGGGAAAGCCGATCATGGTGAGTTCACACATTGAGCTGCCTAATATCACATCCTCATTCCCTGTTCTTAAATGAGGAAATTCTTCACTTATCAAAACAGCATGGTACAATGACACATTCATTTCAATAGACAACATGTTACTGTGTGCGACGCTACTATGGGACAGAGGTATCACTGATTGAATTATGAGCTGGGTCCATAATCTGAAAATACTAGTGGCGCCAGTGCCACCACCAGAAGAAAGCTGACCGCTTGGCCACATCGTGGCCGTGGAATGACTTTGGACTTGGATGTACTTACAAGGAGTTTGATAAGGAAAGAACGAATTGAGCAGTGTCCACTCTTGCTCTAAACTGGTTAGAACGTTCCCCAGCCGTATCTCCAGACAATTTGATTGCCCGCGTTATCATAATGTAACATTGACCTGATAGAGTTTGGTAGCTACTGCACCTATTTTCATCTGGACTTTGATTTGACCTTCGCAGCTTTTGTTTTCTCGGATTAAAATGAGCCAGGCTCATTTTATCAGTTAGTTGGTCTGCCTTTGGTGCCCCCCCTCCCCCCAGTGATGATCAGTATCGCGCTTGGAAGGACCCAGGTGCACTGTGGCTGACTGGGAGGAGTTCATCTCTATCTCTTCTCTTTCTGCTCCTCCTCTAGTCTTCCTTTTCCTCATTCTCCTCCTGTTCACCCTCCTCTCTACCCCAACCCCCTTCTCTCCGGTCAGCGCAGCGTTCTATGGCCTAATGACCGTGAGATTATGAGATCTGAGGGGACCCAAGGGCCGCGGAGAGGCGTTGCGTCATCATTGTCTTCGTGATGCTCAGAAACACTCATTAATCATCTCGTGTGTCATCCCCCCCCCCC